>JAVQJF010012429.1:0-25918 GCA_036023855.1 Gadopsis marmoratus
GGCCTCCATGTAAGAAGATTTAGCACTTGTTACAGATGACCCAGCACAGAAATTAATAGATAAAATACACTGTATAATACAGGGGATCAGAAAAGCAATACATTATGTTCGTTCGTTAACGTTAATCTAAAGGATCACAACTGTAAAATTAATCCTGCATTTTAGTGCAAAACACTGCAAGGACTGTCCAAAGTGAGAGCTTCCTTCAGAGATCAAAATGATAAGGGCTTGGGCCGCTAATCAAATGAAACATGATCATTAGCTGGTACATCCCACGAGGGGCATCGAATGGGAGGTCTGACTGACTAAGGGTGCTCAGAGCTGGACGGGGAGGGGGGGCTTGAGAATGGATATAAGAAGGTCTGATATAAGGGATGGAAAACAGAAACATTAATTGTTATGTGTTGAGACAAAGAGGACTCCAATGGGAGTCTTAGATTCTGGGTAAATTTGGTAAATTACTTAGATTCAGTGGGTCAACTGCAGTGACACCAGGTAAAAGTTTGACGTGTTGGTTATTGTAATAAAAAGCAAGATCAGTGAAAATACATCAGGAAATTGTTTAATGTCAGTGGCTTAAAGGTACACACTGCTAAACTTCATTCTGTTGGGTGAGGTCCTCTGACATGCTGTTGAACTCAGTGGCCCGGGCACCCATCCCCAGGTACTGCTTCAGGAACTCGCTGAAACGTTTTTGGTTGTTCCACTTGCGGGCTGACTTCCGAATGCCGATGAAGCCACCATACCGCTTCTGGTACGATCTCCCTGGAGACATCAGCTTCCTGTAGCCGTGCCTCCCTTTGACGAAGCCACCAAACCTCTTGGAGACACTCAGCCCTACGTCACCCTGTCCTCTCGCTGCCACGTCAGCAGTGTCTTCTTCCTGTCCGGCTTCCTCCTCATACTCATCCTCAAGAGACAGGGCATTCTGGGAATTGTAGGCCATGTTCAGCTGGTTGCCTTTGCCACCCAGATCCCTCTCGTCCATCCCGAGTGCCCGGGTCACGTGATTGAACCTCTGCAACGCAATGGGCAGCAACAGACCTCCCTCCACCTGCTCCTCCTCCTCAGGAAAAAGGGCCTCCACCTCCTCCTGAGATCTTTTCCGCACGGTACCACTAAAGGAGGAAATTGTTGACGACAGCACCTTACGACAGAGGTCCCGGTAGAACGCAGGGGAGACATTGCCTTCGCACTCAGTGAGGCACACCTGGCAGAGACAGAGACAAGAGGTCATCTTCATTTTCTTGCTCAGGTCAGTTCAGGTCATATCATAAAACACACTGACCTGACTGTGGACAGTTTTCAGCCTGGCTCTAAGGATGGCAGCGTAGGACTGTAGAGCAGTTAGGTGGTCGGTTTAAAAACCTTTAGATGCACTGCCATGAAAGTTTGTACACACATTCATATTCCCCTCAGGATGAATTGCAATGACTTTGGTGATCCCTTAACTTTTCATTTATTTTTCAATCGTGACCAAATACCTGCAAAACCAATTGACTTTTCCATCAGCCTCAGGTGCACTTTGTGATTAATGCTAATCAGAAAATGTTAACACACTAACACGATAAACTACGATGGTGAGCACCTACTAAACCTAAATCAGCATGCCGATGTTAGCGTACAGCTCAAAGCGCTGAGTCGGTAGTGTGGCTGTGGAGTACTGATTTGAATAAAACATCTCCATCATGCATCCCACAATGCGGTTGGTTACTACTATGAATATCAATTCCAGCAAGTACTGCGTAGTATGTAGTAGGCAGTTTCGAAAACAGCCTTAGACTTTTTACTAGATTTACCTTTGGTAGGTGAAATCGATGAATTGAACTGAATTATTCTGAATAACCAGGACATTGTTTTCGTTGATGCGTCCACAAATTGAATTGTATTGGGGTATAGTGTCTGACGCGGATATTTCCAAACCTGGGCAAATAACGTTGAACCTACCTGCATAGATAGATATGTAGAAAAACATATATGTTATACGCACAAAAATATATGGTGCATATGGTGTCTTTTGTCTATAAAAAAAAAAGTAATTTAATCTTATGGGATAAATCAGTTTTTAAGAACAATTTTCAACATAATTCTCTTTGCAACTGATATTTGCATTTGAGCCTGAAAATGTACGCTTTTCCACATCAAAAGGAGAGTTTCACACATATCTTTACTTGGCAAAGCATGAAAGTCACAGGTGTAACTAATAGCATTAATTAATGCACAGTAGGGCACAGGCCCTGGTTCTGGAATGTCCAAATAGACCTGTCATTTATTAGTGTAATCAGTTACACCTGTGTTTCAAATATGTTCGTCATGAGAAAGATCTAGATTGTGTATTAAACAGCATGTGTCTTCAAAATTAACAAGCTACAGTGTTATGTATAATACGACAGAAGGAGACTGACTGTATTTCTGTCTTGTTTAATAATCCTTTAATAGTCCCTCAATGGGGAATTGCAAATATGAGGCAGCCCCTCGTGCGGCGCCAAGGAGCAACTTTAGGTTCGAAGTGTCCTGCCACCTATAGCTTCTTCTTCAGTGGTGTGTTTATGTTATTATGTGGGGGTGTGTATTTGTGACAATAATGAGGAAATATGAGGACTGTAAACTGTGCATGAAATACCACATTGCTTTGAGCACATCATCTACAGTTTTCATGAGACGGGATAATTCATGGTATCTCCGCGTTATTGATTTACAAGTAAATTGGCTTTCAGCCAGGAAGGACAGGTGGAGATAAAGGAGAGGAGAGAATTAAAGAAATCAAAAGAAGGATGGATTCTAGAAAAAGGGGCAGTAAGTCAGTAGATGGCATGTGGTCGTATGTCTTACAAGGCAGCAAATGCCCATTTCAGTAGGCTCACAACTGTGAACGGCTAACAAGTGAAAGTTTAATGTCTTAGGCCATGTGCACTTAAAACCTCTTCTACAGTGTTCCCTGTCAAAATGTCTGAGAAGCAGACATGTCATTATCCAGAGAGAGAAACAACCACCAGGCATACGCACTGAGAGGAGAAACACACATCTATCCCCAGGAATCAATTAGCCACAACAAATTAAAACTCAAATGCCAAAAGGGTCATTTGTTGAGTCAGACACAGTGAAGATGAGGGATGGAGGGAGGATGGGATGAATAGGTGGGGTTTCCACTTGTTTTGTTCTGAAATTGAAAGAGCCCTGTGGAGAGACTCATCTGTGTGAGCATGAAGTCCGGGCTTTGTCTGGATAGAGGATTTGCTAACAAATATGTCAGCGCATGATTTGCTTTTCCCTTATTTCGCTCGCAAGTTTCAGTTTTGTTTAATTTGCGACTTGCACGATAAAAACAGTTGCAATAGGCCTTTTCTTTTACAGTAGACACGTTGACTTAGTTATAGTAGGAAAGGTGTGTGTCTCACCATAGTGTTGAAAGTGAGCTGTTTGGGCAGGATGTTGCTGCAGGACAGGCAGTCCGCCGGGCAGTCGCTCTGTCCAGGATCACACAGACAGAGCAGCAGCAGAGCCACCACGGTCTTCATGGTCCCACCGTCTCCTGCGCAACACAGGACAGAGCAGATTACACGTGTTCAGTCCAGCAACATGATACATCCTGCTCATCCTAGAGTTTCCCTTTCCAACACTGATACAGGTTATTGCGCCAGCATACACGGAATTGTCTTAAGCGTGAAGCACCAAGAATGTGTCCAAGACCGATCAAGTTCCGGGCTGAATTACATGACACCTATGGAAAGGAAGTGAAAAGGATACTAGAGTTGTGTATGAAGGTACACATTTTAGTAATCTTTCTAGACCTGCTAGCTCCCGTTGATAAAAAAGTTCCCTGACATGCCAAGTGCATGATGGTTTGCATTTCTAACACACAACAGTAGTAGCAGCTGTTTTTCTTGGTAAGGCATTGACTGCAGAGTCAAATTAGCGTCAGTCAAGGATGCTTTTAGAGACTGCAAACACAACGAACAGGCGCCTTCCAACAGCTCTACAAGTGTCTTATTTACATGTTGTATCTTCTTAGCTAGCAAGGTAGCCACTAATACGTGACTAACACACGTGAGAAGGATAACCTCTGAGATGCTACATGCAGTCATCTGGCACAGCTGTTGTTGGTCTGTAGCACTGCAAAGATGCACGTTAAGCCCCAGAATGAGGCTGCTAAGCAACAACTCTACATCGTCAGTAGGTGTGACACCGGTTATCTGTCTCTATTATGTGTCAGCCCATTGATTGATTGGCGACCTGTCCAGAGTGTCTCCCGCCTTTCACCAAATGTCAGCTGGGATGGGTTCCAACCCCACGCGGCCCTCTATGGATAAGTGAACATAGATCATGGACTTCCAGGGTCCTGGACACTGTCCTGGCTTACTGGGACACGAGCTGTAACTGAGCCATCATTACATCTTGAAAGTTGGTTCACCTGTGATTATCCAGTTCCGACATGTCAAAATGTCTGCCGTGAAGATGTCAGTCGTTTATCAGTCTTGCTCTAGGTAAGAAAGCAAGCGCATTCCCCAAAACGGGAGAGTGTTCGTTTAAAGATCGTTGCATTCATTACTGCCAGTGGCTTGCACACACACATACGCAGAAGTTGAAGTTGCTACTTGCAATTTAAGAAGCAGAAATGCACAGCTTTGTTTTATATTAGCGGTTAATATGCAGGAACTAATCACAACAATCAGTTACATTTTTATGTCCAGACATTTAAGTGTTTCAAGTGTCTACTGTCGGCTACTCACTCACAGAAATTCTATATCATGTACAAACAAGGTGAGTGAGCTGAATTTATAGGCATGTAGGCCTCTGAATAGGAAGCGAAGGGACATAGAGGACAATGGGAGAGTAAGAAGGGACATAGAGCACAGCGGATATGGATATAGACTTGGAGAATGAATGAAAGAGGGAAAGAAAATTGTTTGACCTTATTCTGGTGGGAGTCAGAACCACAACCACGAGTTTTCATCTCATTAAACAAACTCGTTAACGCTTTTAATTGATGCCTCAATTAATGCCTCTGGCAACAAACAATGAACGACTCATTTGCTTTGTTGCTGACAAACACACCCACACACACACACACACACACACAAGTCACGTGCACAAAACATACACAACATTCAGACACACTAACATACAATGTACACTCTGTCTGCCCACTATACGGTACAAATTCACACACACACACACACACACACACACACACACACTACTACACTTAGCTGTAGGTCGTCATCATCCATTAAACGGACGTGGCGGAAAGTAAAACTAATTTGTCTTCAGTCAAACACTACTTTATAATGTCTTAGAGAATTTGAATTTATTCAGAGTAATTAAAAACTGATAAAAGTGTAATTCCACTAGAGTTCATTCCAATCTCTAGCTAGCTATAGAACAGCAACTCTGCAAAATTCCTCCAAATTAATTAATAATGCCCGTGTGAAGGTGTGGAAACAACAAAGGTGTGCGTCGAGTCTGCCTTCAGTCCGATAGGAAGGATGAGTTTGTCGGCGACGGACAAACGAGCAGTGCAGCCGTTTCGGGCAGGAATGTTGTAGGACAGCGAAGGCCGGGACGAGTTTTGCCAGATGGCAGTGGATTTAGACCAACAGCTTGGGTGTGTTCATTTGGCTAAAATGCGTCTCATCCTCCATCCTCCTGTCACTGACTTCGTGCTGACTTGGCTTCCAGACATTAGCTGCCATCATTAGGGATAATGCATGAAGGACACTTCACGTCTTCTCACCTCTGCTGTCGGCTGAGGTGTGGCCAGATGATGCGTATGCGCATGGCGTTTCCTTCATTTCAAAATGAGTGAGGACGACACTTTATACTGTCAAAACATTATGTCATATGTACTCTAACGAGGCTAAAAGTCTACAGACACGCTAGCAGCTCTGTGCGGCAGTGCTTAAAGCATATTTAGCAGGTTTAATGTTTACCATGTTTAGCATCTCAGTTCAGCATGTTAGCAACACAAAGCACATCTGATGGGAATGACATCAGTTTTGTAAGTACTTATTTGGTCATAAACCAAAATATCGGAGAAATAAAATGTTGTGATCGTGACGCTAAAAAAAAAATCCATCCTATAGTTGCTGAGACATTTCACTTTGAACCACAGATGTCAACCTCATGGTGGCGCCAGAGGAAAAGTCAGGGGATCACCAAAGTCAAAAGGCTTCATCCTCTGGGGAACATGAATGTCTGTGCCAACATTCACGCCAATCCATCCAGCCGTTGTTGAGATATTTCAGTCTGGACTAAAGTGGCGGACCGACCGACCAACAGAAAACGTTACCATTCGCAGAGCATTGGGGACTGCTGAAAAGGAACACGATTTAAAGCTAATGCTAAGGTTGGTTTGTTTCATAATGATCTTATCTTGGAACACAAATAAACATGAATCTCAGAATATGTGACTGAATGTTTTGACGGCTGTCGTCGGAGGTTTACGGAGCAGTCTAAATCCTCCCCGAGGGTGAAACGGGCAGTTCCTAAATCAGTCAAGCAGCTACATACCATAACACAGAATCCATACAGCCTGGCTGCAGTCGCTCACAGAGGTACGCGCTACCCTGAACGTAGTATTGATCTGTTGTTCTGTCCTCTTGTCCATAAAGTGCTCTGTGCTCTGTAAAAATGAATTGGACCTCTGCACGACGCCTCTTTTCTGTGGTCTGACACTGACGTCTGCCAGGTTGTCTCTCCTGAGAGCCCTCGAAACCCAATTACTCTGCTTTTAATTAACTGATTAACCACTAAATTAACCAGTTAATGTAGTCATTACTGTCGGGTGCTGCGCCGAGGCGCTGCTGATGGAGGTGAATAAAGAAAATCTAAGGAACCAATGTCCAATGAAAATCTCTCAGCCAGGATCAAACGTTACCTGTTTCCATGACCGCGTGAGCTCACGACGTGTATCTCTTTTACTGCCTGAAAAACATCTAAACCAAGTTGCAATTCAAGGTCCCCAAAGGAGCAGCGAACACCAAAAATGCTATAGTATGTGGTGTCATCCGTGTTTTAATATCAGCACAGGGTCTGTAGTCTGTCTCCATGGAAAGTAACTATGTGTGTGACTGTATGTAAGTCAAGGATGCCTGGTGTTTTTGCCTGGTTAAATGGAAAACACACTAAACATCACGGCCACCTTCAAGTTGTTGATTAAAAAGTATGCCCAGTCAACCACAAATAAGTACTTTTAAAGATTGGTAGTCTCATTTTGCGACAACGCACAACTCTTAAGTACAAAATTCCACCATTATTTTTCTCTATTATTGCCATTTTCTCATCAAGAACAGGAAGTCGAAAATAAATTACTCCTGGCCCGAAGAGCGACTTAAAGCCGGATTATTCACGCTTGGTTGAACGGAGGAGCAGCATGCATCTGCCTTGGCATTTCTGGATTTTATAAATCATTCTGCTGCACTGCAGATTATTACGTACTTTAAATGTAATATCCACAATATCGTCAAATTCACGTCAGTACTTGGGTTGAGATTTTTTTTTGTAACCCTGTGGGTGGTTTCGGACAGACGGTGCAAGAAAGGCAAAAGATATTGGCTTTTCTAAATGGAATTTTTCAGGAGAGTGATGTTTGGTTGTATCATGACGGCTTCATTTGACAGACAAGCAGCTCATTTGTAGTCTGTGTGTGGTGTATGTATCAAATTATAAATTAGGGTCCTTCAGGACTCAAGTTAAAGCTAATTTAAAAGTGCAATGTAGTTCAAACCCTTCCTTATTCTTTTCTTTTTTACAAAATTTTCCTTTATTTTCATTTCATATATAAACAGCCTGAATGCATCTAAAAATTAGGGTGATGAAAAATTGTAATTGTAATTGTAATTGTAACAACGGCATAATGACCTTAATGATAAACCGCAGCTTTAAATTTCACAGCTTTGAATTAATCTGGACACCAACAACTTCCAACCCGTAAAGGAGGCAGGATATAAAAGCACATTAAAGAAAACAAGTCAAATATTGAATAATTAGTGTATTCGTGTTATTGGCTTTGTTAGTTGATGAGTCAGTTTTAGAGGTAATTAAATGTTATGTAGTCTTCTGCCTGCAGCCAGATGGCAGACTACTTTATCTGTCAGGAAAAGTCACTTTGATTGACAACTTGTCCCAGGCCCACTCAAACTACATTGTGCTCTTTGTTTTAATGCTGATAGCTATCTGGCAAGACGGCAGAGTGGTCATTGATGTGACACATTCCAGGACAGCAGATCTATGTTGCCAGTCAAGCTGATTAAAAATGTCTAATCTATACGCTAACTGCCCACCTCCTGATCTATCTGCCGTTATCTCACTCTAACGTTTGCTTTCTGCCTCTTTAAGTCTCATCCTCACCCACTCGTGCTCTTTTCTCCCCGCCTTCCTCTGTCATACACTTTGTCACTCTTTGTCTTTTACACATACGGCATATAAAACGTGGCAAAACTGCTACTGCAGCCGTCGGCATTAAAGCCCACGGGGGTGTTGGTTGCAGGAAAGCCCCCACTATTCATCTCACAGAAACTAAATGCTTCACAAAATCACCTAAATTCCATATTTCATGACAAATAAAAAGCTGATTCACACTAATTATTTAATCTGATACTTGTTATTAGAGCAACATCTGCCTTTTTTGTATCAAGATGATAAACACCCTATTGGCAAAACAGTAGATTATTTCTTATAGATATGCTCAAAATATCAGATGCCAATTAAACACTTCGCCTTAATGGCCACCACCTATTAATTCATCCGTCCAACTTTTTCAGCCAACCCTGTGGTTAACATTTTGCATGAGTTTATCTTAAGAAGGCATCAGAAAATGTGCCCAGGCTCAACCGCTCTACCAACACTACCAGCAAAAGACATGATTCCTTATGATCCTTGTCGTCTCA
This sequence comes from Gadopsis marmoratus, assembly GCA_036023855.1. Taxonomy (NCBI): domain Eukaryota; kingdom Metazoa; phylum Chordata; class Actinopteri; order Centrarchiformes; family Percichthyidae; genus Gadopsis; species Gadopsis marmoratus. The sequence continues at coordinate 8,889 of JAVQJF010012429.1, forward strand.
CAGATGCATCTGCAGGCTGGGTGTTTGGACCTATCAAGAGCCCGAAGAGACCTTTAGAAGAAAACCTTTAGTGCTTTTACAAAACCCTCCCTGTCAGTCAGGCTGTGTGCGGACGCCATTACGGGCAGACACGCTAAGCTAAATCAATTTCCGTTCTCAATGCATCTAATCACCCGAAGTCGATTAACGGTTGAGAGGTCATATCAGACTCGTTCCGTATTGATTTCGTTTTTGTTTATGTTTCGAGATGAGGTGATGCCCTGTGACTTCCTGCTTTTCTATCCCGCCGGCACAAATTTGACATTTATTTGTCTGGCCTCTGTTTTTTGTCCCCCCCCCCCCCCCTTTGTTTTAGATACATACTTATGTAGCTAAACTAAAAGCATCGATTCAGGCGAGCATTTTCCAACTTACAGGTGTCTGTACTGTTATTACGCCTCTAAAGGTCTTGTTGTCATGATTCTTTGATGGGGTTTTCTTCCTGACTGCTATAAGCTTGAAGAGACGTACGTCTGATGGGTGCGTGACTGCAGCGGCATGACGCTAACTTATATATAAGCCCGGCAGCATTGTTGCACGGCATTGTGGGGCACGACAAGGCATTAAAGGCTTAATTTGGGGCAACAGTTAGGAGACCAAGAGGCTCCTTCTTGTTATGTGGCAGCACAGCCTACGAGACAATGAAAGATATCAGACCCTGCTGTTGTCGTTTTATAATCCTTCACAGCCTCTTAGGTCTTCGGCTGCCGGTTTTCTTTTTAAAATATAAACTCTCACACGAAGCTCAGCCGTGTTTGAACTATAGAACTCCCTCCCCAAGGCTGGAAGAGATGCAAACTCTGTGGCCCTTTTTAAACGATAATTGAAAACCTATTTATTCAGCAGTGCTTTTAACTAACTGTCACTCTTCCCCTGTCTGGTTTGATCTGCTTTTATGTTTGACAGATTGTTTTGTGCTGCTGTTGTTGTTTCTTGACATATTTTATTGGCCGTTTGCCTTCTTTGTTTTAGTTGTTGCCCTATTTTATTATGTGTTTTTATTGTTATTTTTTCTCTTTTCTTTCTTCTCTCTCTTGTAAAGCAGCTTGAGCTACACCCCCTGTATGAAAGGTGCTATATATTAAAGTTTATTATTATCATTATTATTATTACTATGAGAGCCCACCAATTTAAAACATTTTTACAGCTCCTTTTTTAAATTAGCTGAATCATTAGTATTGCTGTTAACAATGTATTTTATATCAGTGTAACTGTCAGCGACGGTGGCTTTGCAGCTAGTTTGCGATCAGTTGACGGTTAGTTGACACTTCCTGTAGTTCTTTTCACCAAGCGGGAGATTCCACAATATCTCCGACTCTGAACCAGGAGGCTGATATGAACGGCGTTTCGATCTTGGTTGGTTGATCTTGTCGATCCCATGTTGTCACGAGGCTCTTGGGGAAGTTTGACAGGCATTTAATCTTGAGGGTTTCAAATTTGATGATAAAAGAGAAATCATTCATTTAGTCTCTTTTATGATTGCCACCTGTGGGGGAAATGCTTTCTGGGCTGCGGGAGATTTCTTTGTGGCAGCGGTGAGACAACTGGCTGCAAGCCTGACTCAGCACAACATATTCCACTCTCTTAATACATCCTTTGCGTCAAAAACAGGGAGTTAGTACATACAATTTAACCAACTGACACTTCCAGCTGAGCCTCCAATGTGCTTCAATTCCAAGATTACAAGAAATCAAATCAAGGAGCAGGGCCTTTCGGCTCCGAGCTGGTTCCTGTGCCACAGAACAATCATCGACAGCAGCAAAAGAAAACGTACCTCTCTGCCCTCAGAATTAAATTGAGTGAAACTGCATCTGACAGGAGTCGGTTCTCCTTTGACATTGAAGCAGGGAGGCAAGAAGAGGAGCACGCTCGGGGCAGCGAGGAGCCATGAAGACAGATCAGTGAAATCCTCCCAGCACAAAAGGATGGACAGGGACCCTGCTGCGTTAGGAACATTGTATCCTTGGATTAAGTCCACATGTTCAAAGCCAGTTCTGTGCAGCCGACCAGAGCTGCACGCAGCAGCACCGCGCAACGTGACCTGTGACCTCATCAGAATAAAAGTGCCTCATGTAACCACCTCAATCAGAAGCATCTCACCCGATCGGAAGGAATTTCCAATCGGGTTGAGGATGCGAGATGTAAACCTTTGATAATCCGTTCAATAGGAAACTATGATCCCCTAATAACATTTGAATGCTTAATACGATTGTCTCTCTCTGGTTGGAATAAATATTTTCTTTCGGCGCATGTTTGCCCTCACATGGGGGGGACATGAGGTGACGTGAAAGAGTTTCCGGGAAAGACAGAAACATGGCGCTAACTGCGCTGTGGCTGATACAACTTTATTGTTGAACGCCTCAGTGGTTGAAAGGCTCGAAACAACGAGTTCTTCAAACAAGTGGGGACATGAGTGCACATTAAGTGCCTGAACGTGATGCATTCAGGTGCGTTTTGCGTGTGAAGGTGGACAAACTGATGGCAACTGGGGTATTTTTAAGTCCAGAAAAAAAAAAACCCCAAAAGAAATGGCACTCTTTCCTCAGAATACAAGGGGTCTCGACTCGTTGCTTAATAAAGGCTTCTGGTAGTGAAACAGAAAGTTGCCTCTGAGGGGTCTGGCACTAGACAGGTGTTTCTGTTTGAAATTTTGTTACAGCAGGTGTTGAAATCACATCTTTCTCTCCACCTCATGTGCCACTGTCGAAGTGTTTCAGCTAAAGATATGACGCTGTTTTATATCGTCATCCCGCCTACATCTCTATCGCCGAACACTGAATTTACCTTACATCAGCTACGCAACACTGTTTTAATTTCTGCACAAATGATGCAAAGCTGATCAGAGGAACATTTCACAGCAGCCCAAATCTGATGCAGTGACGGGAATGCTTTGAGTATTTTGTCCCGAGGTTCAAAAGTACATCATTTCCGCCCCGAGTGCCACACCAGCCTTTTACTGAGAGACACGCAAGAAGCTTTAGTTACTCAGATAATTATAACCAGATACATTATGGCTGTTGAAAGAGGCTTTTACTCCCTCTTACTTAAAACGTTCCATTTTGAGCAGTGCCTTTGCTTATGGAGTTCTGTCAAGGTCAAATGAAAAGTCAGCCCCAGGTTAAAAGAGAAACACTATTAATTATTGAATGTAAAAAAAATTTTTTTTTTTAAAGTGACACCCAATCTTGAACTTTATTAACTTAAACTTAAAAATAATAATGGGTTTTACACGTAAATAATATATGTAGGTTCTGCTACTACAGAAATAGAATTGCTGCAAATGATGGTGACAAGTTATAACAATGAATCTAAATATCATATCATAATTATTACAAAAGCTTAATTAAAAATCATTATACAGAAGCAATTTATACCGTTCATCTAAAGGTTTTATAAAAATGTGATGTAATATATTTTTCACCTAAGTCGCCTGAATCGGCTCCAGTTAGCCTGATGTTAGCTCATTAATGCAACCTTGGAAGAATAACTGGGATTTATGCTCATAAAGAGCAGCGGGGTCTGCAATGCCCCGCTACGGACCAGGTGTGGCCAGATGCTTTATATCAATCAATAAAATCCATTTCCTCCCTTCATGTACTGGGCACCTTTTGTTTTTTAATCTGTATAAAAGCTCACATCACCTCTCTTATTCATGTAAAATTTTGTTGTTGTTTTTTTTAACACAAATGAAACCTTTATATTCAGAATAATTTGCCAACAAAGTATGTCTAAATGCCGACTCCGTTGCCGTCAGGCAAACGCCTTTAAAAGCCTCAAAAATAATCTTCCAGTGAGTCAGAGAAAAATCTGACCCTTATTAACCAGCGTGCACTCACCCAAATTACCTTTCATCCCTCTGTGTCTTAAGCTACAGTGTCAACACAGACATGCAGCAGCTTTCTGCGAAGACCCCCCCACCCTTTCATTCATGGAACCAACTCGACTGCGGCAGTAAATCAGGCCTTACCGATTAATGACTAATCAGGACGAGCGATGTACGACCTTTCCCTCGCCGCTAAATACCAACGCACGGACAAAACAAACTGTCTTCACCTCGTACTCTCTGTGCGGTGTCCATACGCCCTCCTCATGGTTTTAACCCACTCGTATTTCACCTTGGGGAAGTAGTTATGGGACCTAATAGCCTGCGGTTGCTCCTTTGGCGGTCACGCAATGAAACACAGAATCGGCGGTGTGTTAACTAGAGTGACCCGACACATTATCCTAAGCTGCTCTGTCTGTCACAGAGGGTAACAACAGATAACGCTTACATTCTCTGATCAGCGTCACTACAAGCACTCAGACGTGAGGATCTCAGGGGTCAGAGGGGTCACAGCACTCCACAGCAGGCGTGGATGACAGACAAGTGATGGAGACAAAGACTGATTACAGACTGATTACCCTTACAAACATGTTGGTAGTTTCAAAATGTTCCTCCCTTGTGTCCAGTTGTTTCAGTTACATTTAGACTGGATTGAAAGGCAATTCACAAATCGAGCTGAAGCAATTTATTTGGCTCTCAAAGTCTGACTGACGCTGCCACGTTACCAGCATTAGAAGCAACTTGTAAGTGATGTAAAAGCACATGCTCACTTTCTGGAAAGTGCGTTCTCTTCGTACAGTATACATGGATATCTTATCAGACAAAAATGCAAAAGATTCAGCTTGAAAGGTCAGAGGTCAAGACATTTCTTTCCTCTCCCTCCTCCTCCTCCTCCTCCTCCCCCCAGGTCTTCTTACCTGTGCTGGGGTGAGATTGTGGGTGCCTATAGGGGGGGTCCCTCAGGTGCAGGTTGAGGTTCGTCAGTGTATGTTTCCTTCCCTCGGTCTCAGCGTGGTTTTTCTGGCTACGTGGAGGCTGGAAGCAACTGCTCTTATAGGGACCCACCCCTCCCCTTCAACCTCCTCCTCCTCTGGTTCTCTCTCTCTCTCCCTTTCAAAACTCCCCCTTTCATCACAGAGAGAAAGGGAGGGAGGGAGGGAGGGAAATCAGAGGGATGGACAGAGGGAGGAGAAAGGAGATGGGGGGGATTAATGAAAACACCGGAATGAAGGACACCAGCTGCCTGTCTGTCTTTGTAATGGCAGGGGTTAAGTTATGCTACAAGATTCTTTAATTTTTCACTTTTACCCACATGGTGAAAACGACATTAACCAATTGAAAACAGAAAATGCAAAAGCTAATACGCCACAAAATCTTGCTTGTGCGCCGGCTGCACATCTTAAACTCCAATTTAAAGCGCACACGGAGACTTTTCTCCTCCCTCGGCAGGCAAAAGTGAAAAACAGCCTTCTCGTATCACACTCTGCACGTCATTCTGCACAGTGGCGCAACAATAAGCGGCAAGCATTTTTGGTGAAGGGGGATTCAGACGTTTTGTACAAGTTCGACGTAAATGTCTTTGTGTTCTTTTGCATTTTGCCTTTTTGCTTCCCTTTTTCATTCACTCAGACTATCCACCGCAATAATTACAGTGTCTCTTTTCTATATCTGATCTGACCTTATTCCCTAAGCAACTGAAAACATCTGTAGAGTGACTTTTTGAAAAATCCTCTCATTGTACTGTGCATTAAACTAATATATTCATGGCATGCATTCAGCCTACTGTGATACCAGCATTAACACGTGAGGAAAAGTCTAAACCATCATATGCATGGCTTAATCCTCTTTCCCTTTAACTGTGCCTTTGGGCTGTTTATTCCTCGCAACTATATGCTACCATTTATTACTCCCCATTTTAACACACTCATACTACATATACTGTTGCCTCCTTGAAAATGTCGTATTCATGTGCAGCGTTCTTTTGAGGAGAGGTTGGAGGACATCTGGCTGTCACTCCTCCGCCATGTTGTGGGAGTGACAGTCAGATGTCCCCCAACCTCTCCTCAGGCAGTGGCAGGACTGCATTACTGTCATTCTGCTCACAAACAAAAATCAGCCCGGGAAACAAAAGAATCACGACGAGCGTGAGCGTGTCCGGCCTTCATTACCAGGAAGGATGCGTGTGGTTCCTCTGTGATTAGGGTTGCTTCACTTTGGCCGTGCATTTGCTCTGACGCAGGATGAAAACAAAAAAATGAAAACACAAAACTTAGGAAGTAGGAGACGCAAAGTGGGCTGAAAGCAGAGACTTTCATGCATGTGTGGCTGTAATATGATGAATCAATTAACATGTCATTATGCGAACTGTGAAGTGTGGCATCGCTTTGCAGAAGAGAGGAGAGCCAATGTCATTTATCCAAAATATATATATTTTTTAAAAGGGACTCAGCGTCAGCGTTTCAATGGAAATTAAAATAAAATCCTTACGCCTTGTATATAAATGACAAAACAGGTCATTTGTCATTGCCTTCAAAAACAATTTACACGGTATGAGCTTTCCAAAAGCATTTTCTGAACTGTAGGCAACTAAAACAGCTTAAGATAAATGAGATAAGCCGTTACATGAACCATTATAGGTGTCGGGGGCTTTGTACAGACAGAAACACGATTGCATGTCATGTCTGGATTTTAATGTCACTGTAAATACTGCATCGTATGGTGTTTGAAGTGCACATCATTTAAGCAGTAGGCTCAAGCCATACTCAGCACTGCTTCTTAGAAAATCAGTGTTACTCTTGTTACTCCGACTTACAGTTGAGTTCTTGTGTGATGCTCACCCATTCCTGTGTGCATTTATCAGTGTGTTCACTTACTCATGGATGTGTTTTAACTCATACTCATTCTTATTCCACATCTCTGTACTCCATGTGTACACATACTGTACATATTCTTCTTCAAACTTAAGTTTAGGTTTGCACTCTTTTTGGTTTAAACGTGTGTTCATTTAATATGTGACACTATACTCTTCTCTGATGTTTAAGCAGATTATCATTTTAAAGTTGATATTGTCCTCCTTGTAGTTGAAGCAGTTTTGTGCTTTTCATTGTATTCTATAAAATAATTTTTATAGGTTTCTGAGAATCACTGACAGGACTTTCTAGTAATTTCTAGCAAGATGCAGGAGCAGGAGGCGTGAAGCATTACGGCTTGCTTCCAAAAACCGATATGGGATGTGTTAGACATTAAAGCCCTGAAGCAACAGGAGGCGTTAAACAGGGAGGGTTTCTGTATGAAAGGCCAATGCAGCTCAGAACTCTAGCTCTCTTTTTACGTTTTTTTCAGGGGGACTTTTTATTAGGTGATTTTCTTGAGGCTTTATTACCTATTTTCACCTTTTTTATCTGTTTGGTTTTTGTATTGTTAATGCTTAAATAAAGAAAGTTCCATTTTTCTCAAGAAGACTTCTCCTTTTCTTCTTCAGGTAAAGCCCGCTCCACATGATGGCTAGAGGTTAACCCCAATTAGGTGTAGATTTAGATCTCTAGATGCTCGGGGCCCTGTAGGCATGTTGCCTTGCTGCCTGCTGCACGAGAGGGAAAGGCGGAAATGCCTTCTGATCACAACAAATTCCTTTACAAACAGTAAAGTAATAGAACACGTAATCCTTAACGAAGGTTCAGAACAAAAGAAACAACAAAAGATCAAGCTCGACCCCTGACTGCAACCTTGTCAGCACGACTCACAAGCAGCCACTTTAATTTTCGGCCAGTCAAGAATTAAGGGTAGGCTTGTGATTCCTTAATTTAATTCATATAATATACTCTAACGAGATCAGGATTAAAGGGCAGATTGTATGTTGTTGGTGCTACAATCTGCTTTCTACAGTCATTGCAAATAATAGCGCAATGACGGGAAGGAGCTGCTATAATTGATGGGCTATCACAATGATCAATGACGCAAAACGAGTATGGAAATGGTCTATAAGGCTGTTAAGGCTGATGCTCTGGTTGAACATCTGATCTGATGTGTTAGGTAATTACAAGAGACTGCTCCGAGACTTCCTGTGTACAACTGGTGACAAAGTAGGAAAAATCATCGTATAAAGTGACTTTGTTGGGGGGGGCGGTACGGTCAACGTCAGAGGAGCCGAAGAGCGACCGAAAATAGGTTTCGTCAAGTGGTCGTTCCTCTTGAGGATTCATGTCAACCGGTGGGTTAGTTTACTATTTCTGGAGTATTTCCCATCTCAGATTGTCTGCATCATGTTTGGTTTCCTTAAGTCAACAGAGGTGTTATGAGATGGGTCTGCCTCTTCTGCCTTTCTGACAGACGGGCCAATTGACATTTCTCATTGGTTTTTAAAGAAAAGGTTTGACATTTTGGGCAATATCTTTATTAATTTTTAGAGTTGCTGGTGGGAAGATTTGTTCCTACCTTTGAACAGCGCCAGGCTAACTGTTCCCCCTGCCGCCAGTCTTTATGCTAAGCTAACTGTCGCTTGGCACCAGCTTCATATTTACGGAACAGATGTGGCTCTCATCTTACTCTCAGTTAAAAAGCAAAAAAGTGTGTGCGTCCCAAAATCCAAAATTCCTTTAAGTTGTTTGTTGTTTGTTCTTACTGAGAGCAGCTTATATTCGGTGAGGTAGAGGGTCACTGCTGAAGTCTCCGCTCCAAAATGTCAGCTTACTGCCGGCAAACCGCCAAACTGTTCAGACAGCAGTAAAGACAGCCCTCTGGAGGTCAATAGGCCATTATTGTGTTTGTCTCTTCTAGTCAGTGGTTCATTAGTAGATAGCCATCAGACGAGAGGCAGCAGCTTGGTCAAGTAATCCAAAAGACTGAATGGTGGAGGTGATGGACAGTGATGGTAGCTCGTCAGAAATGGACACAGAAATAATTTAATAATTCGCCCCAATTCAGCTCACATCACATAATATGGAATCAACTCACACACAAATCAAATTAACAAAAGAGCGCAAAGTGCGTAATGACGACAGTAGGGACAGAGTCATCAGATGCATATCTCAGTTCAAAGTTACATTCTCCTCCATCTTCGGAGACCAAATTAAATGGCGGAAATTAACCCCAGTGGCATCGGGCGATCACCCACACAGTAATGATGGTCTGCACTGCTGACTTACTTGCCTCGCCTCATAGAGTTGCCATCCCTGATTACTCATTCTGGTGTTTCGGCAGTCTGAAAAGAGACACAAAATGCATAAATGAGCAATTAGGTTGGATTGTGGAGCTGGCTGGAGCGAGTTCATCGCAAATTGAGCCAAACAGCATCACAGAGAAGTGATGGGTTTCTACAGAGGTAACACGCAGGACCACCTGAACGCAGTATGACACTCAAAGGCATGCAAAGTGTGTGTAAAGCACAAAATGGGAAAGGGAGACGAGGACTGCGAGGCAGTGAGAGACATCGCTTTGTCTCATCTCAGTGTCTGATCCATGAGGCAGATTTTCCTCCACCAAATGAATCAATGTCATTAATTAAATACTCGTTAAGACTTTTCCTGTGGGAAACGACTGATAGCTAAGCAGTAAATTAGACAGAACCACAAAATATTTGCTAATTTTAGCCTGCCTCAAAACAACCAGAAGAAGAAAAGCAATCACGTTTAAAGCACCAGTGTGGTTCACGTTTGTCTTGCTGTTCTTTGCTGGGGCTTAAATTACCTGCAGCATTGTGTTTATTGTCCGACCACCTCCTTTATCATGTTGACTTGCCAAAATCCACCAAAATGTCCACTTAAATTCATGACAAGATAGATGCCCCTTAAACACAGGTCTGATGCTAACATAGCATTGTAACTCTTTTATTTCATTACCATGAAATCGTCACTCAGGTGCCTTGCTCAAGAACACCTCAGTAGTGGTAATTCTAAGCTGTAGCCCACCACTGCTGTGGAGGTACATTTGTGTCAAACAGAACAGGCTTGACAGCAACATTATCAACACTGCAATCAAAAGATTTGACAAATTCCTTTCAATCTCTAGATCGTATGTTGGCAGTTTTAATACACTACATCATACATCATTACCACCATTGTCACCATCTCTATGCTGGTGTATTTTTGTCTTTTCCCTCTCTCACACTCTTTTCCCCTTCCTCTGGTCCAGTCATGGGGAGGACGGAGGGAGGTTGCAGGTTTGTCGGAAAGATAACAGGCCTTATCTTCTCCCTGCCAGACGCTGAAAAGCCTGGTCCGATCGAGACCTGGTTAAGGAAATTCATCGACTTTTACACCCAAACGTCAATGTGAAGTAGCTTTCTGGGAGAAACAAAGATGTTGGTGGAGGGGTGGCGGTTCTTTTTGTTAGATCCCATGTGATCTTGATTTAAGTGGGGCATGTTTTTGGAATGAATGTTTGGAGGTTCCGGGTTTGACATTAATCAAGGCCCTATGGCCCGTGGCCACCAAAAACTCCATGTAGTTGGGCCCCTGTGGTCACCACGTTCCATCCCTGTACTGCAAGTCTTCGCCAAAGCAACGTTACAGTTCCACAAACATCCTGATTCCTTAGGAAGGAAATATAGACTTTGAACTAAGAGACTGTGAGAGAATATATGCACCATATGTTAATGTCTTTTCATTTATTGAAGTGTGACAGTTAAGAAGGCTGTTGGGTTAATTTTCCTTTTCTGGATTGTTTTGGCCACCACAAATGTACTTTGGCCACCAAATGCAGGGGCTTGGTGGCCCGTGTGGCCAGTGGGTTAAAATATTAGCGTCTATCCCTGGGGCTGATTTCAAAAGAGATTCAAACCACAAAAACTCTAAATAACTGAGCTCACATGGATGCAGCAGCCATCCACGGTACTTCCTGAACCAAACCATCAAATGGACAATATGCTGCCATTGTTTCTAAGTGCCCCACAAAGTTGTTAATACTCAATAATCTTGAACTTTTCTTCTCCAAGCCATGCGGTTGTTGTTTAGTTGCCGGAACAGGGACGTTGCTAGCCACCACACCATGAGTGAAAACCTTTCTATGGACCAAATGTCACAGTGTGAGTGATTCAGAGGGCATCAGCCCGTGTCATTTTCTTACCCACCAAGATGTCGAAAAGGTTACTGTGACTTCCCACTTCCTCTCCACTGCGGACTGCTGCTATTCTTTCCCATCTAATTGAGCCGCTGTCTATTAAGGATAATGGTCATCCTCCGCTACGATCGTCATATCTGGTAGATGATGCCCAGGTGTTTGTTCGCCACACTACAGCTTCTCTGTACATTATTCATAGCATGCTGTCATTTTTTAAAAAAATGTCATTCCCAGCAAACATAAATCCACATTTTAATCATGAGTAAATGTATCAAAAATTACTGCTGCATTTTAGATTCTCTATTTTCATACGTAATCTTTATAACGATACATGCCTGAAAGCCCTTGAGGCGGCAGGTTTTGCATAGGTTGCACAGATTTTGCCTACTGCAGCTTTAACCCTGTAACCCCACAAACCCATGTAGTAATTTGATGATGTGTCTCTTGGCCTTGGAAGTAACGCTGTTAAAACCATATGGTAGTAATCTATTAATCAATCTAGTAATCAATTTCAGCTAACGTTAGAGCAGATAAACACACTGTTTGAGCCATCCTTTACAGATTAACTTGGGATTTTGGAACGACACCACCTTCTAAACTGTTTAATTGCCAATCATCGCTCTAACTACAGCTCCATGCGCACTGCTTCAGTGAAGTATGTGGTATGATGAAATTGCTGTTTGGGGGAGGGGTTTAGCAATCAATTGATATTATTTTCTTTCAGTTATTTACATTAAATTTAATGACACAAATTGATTTGAATACAGTTGAATAATTCAAAGGAGGAGTTCATTTTGTATTTTATTCCTAATTTTCTCTTCTCCAGCTCCTTGCGCCTCATCTTCATGACGCTGGGCATCAAAGCTCGTTTCTGCCACTGCCTGCTTCTTTTAACAGTAAACGTTAGAGCCAATTAGGCTTTAATCCCACCTCCACAACGATGCCTCATTTATCAGCCTCTAAAAGCCACATCGTGATGGCCACATCAGCTTGAGCTCATAAGCAAATGATTGAGTAAATATATTTCTTCATCACTGTCTCGTGATGGCCTGTTGCATCCAAGGAGTTTAATAACGACAGAGAGTATATGGCGCTGTAAATCCAATGCAATACCCATTATTCATAGGAGGGAGTCATCAGCTGGTCAATGGCGGGAGTGTCAATAATCTAGCCATCAGTTGTTCAGTAGAATGGAGTTTGAGAGAGGAGGAAAACAAGATGAAAAAAGAAGAAGGAGAATCAGACAGAGAAGGCAGGAGCCCACAGAGCTCCTTATCTGGATGGAACTGACTGGTAGAGCTGAAGGTCTCTATTAATAGGCCGAGATGGAGGTCTGGGGTGGCAGGTTGACCAGCAGCAACGGTACTCAACCTGGGGGAGACGACTCATCAATACTTTAGATATGTGCATTTATGGCTCACTTGTGTGACAAAGCTCCAGAATGCAGGTACTATAAAACAGATACAGCTGCTCCAGAGAGCGGAACAGACCATAGACTTAATATCTACATCCCTGCAACTCCCGCAAAGTCACCATGAAGAAGTGTGTCAAGACTTCAAGGCATTGTGGTAGGTTAAGTGGTTAATTTTTCAGGTTATGTTTACCAAACCTCACATTCATTGTGTCGCATTAATGGTCCAAGCCCCGTTGGAGCGTCACAATGAAATACTTAATAGAGGACTTCTAAAATAGTAAATGGTTCATTGTCACACACCCCTGCATAGACTTAAAACACACACACACACACGTCTATTTTCATTCCTCTAGGCTTTATCTAAAAGAGGAAGTGATTGGTGTTCAGCAGAGCAAAGGAACGGAAACACTCTGTTATCGCAGTGTTCCCTGGACGTTTCACTTCTGCTGCCATGTCTCTGTCTGACACACACACACACACTGTAGCAGACCTACAATCATGCACAGTACACGCACGCCGCTGCACGCACACTCACACAACAGCAGCCAGAATTTGGTGAGTAGCACTGAACACTTAAGCAAAGGTTAATACCCAAGTGTGAAAAACATCCTAAAATAAAGAACAAAGCTGGATTCAAGGAGCAGAACAAAAATCACAGAGAGCTGATGCTGTGTATTGACTGGCGTTTCCGCGACAGTTAAAAATGGAGGGGAGAGGAAAAAGGGGAAAGTGCGAAAAGAAGTAAAATAAAAAAAGAGTAAAGTCAAAAAAACATGAAATTATGAAACGTCTGGAAGCATTTTTAACCTTTATGCGGCTGTACATGCATGAGCCTTAGTGTCGCCCCCTATTGTCCCACAGGGCGCATGGTGTTGCAACACAATCACACACTCAGGATTCGCATGAGACAAAACAAAAAGCAACAATCGTCAGTAACAACATTGTAATATGTACCACAGGGGTGTAACATGAAGTGCACTGAACATGTGATGAAACACACGTAAAATGACATTTCGCCATCACAAGCCACTTCCACACTTCCATATCTTCTCCGCCGCCGTGTAACCATCAATCTCTGGGTTTAAAAACACCCTGTCGGTGGCCGATGTGTGAGATGAACCCAACAAACCCCTGCAGCGTCCTATTGAGCGCTACAGACACAGGAAGCACCAGGCTGGTGAGTCGATGCAGGAGCAGTCGATGATGTTCTGTTGGAGGCTTAAAGATTCTGATGTGTTCTGAGGCTTAAACATACTGCACACGCACGCACATATCAAAACAGACACACATATGTTAAACCAGGCGTTTGATCTACCTTTATGTTTTTTGTCAGAGTATATACATCATAGCCTGGGTTTTGTGCGTAAGTATGAGGTCAGCTGGAAAAGTCTAACCACTGCAACCGTCAAAACGCTCAGCAAGCCTCTTCTTCAAGGACACTCTGTGGTCAGGCGTAAGCTTACATGTATGTGAACGTACGTGTGTGCTGTCATTGGTAGGTAGTTTTCTGTCTACACAAGACAGAAATCACGAGTGTCTCCCGGGCTGCACAGGGAAAACCCGTGGGCCCGTTTTTACCCACAAACCATATTGCTTTGTCAGTGGTCACCGGTGCGGCTGCTGATTAGATTGTTCTGTCTACGTAATGAGCTCATGGCCATAAAGCTGCTAAAGTAATTAACCTTATAGAGCCCGCTGTAATGGACGGCCATATTCTGGCATGGACCTTCACCACCAAAGCCATAAAGAGCAATCTCCACTGTCTCCTGTCCAAGGCTCTGCTTTTAGCCTCATACCTCCACCTCCCCCCTGCACACACCCAACGCTAACTGCAGCCCTAACCCTCACCAGGCCCTGCACAGAGGCAATAGGCAATAAAGACAATTATATTAAGCAACCATTTGAGATCCCATTAGGGTTTGGTTGGCTGGAGCTTTTGTGGGAGAGGTTTGGGAGATGTGGGAGGTTTGATGCATTGCTTTGCCTCTTGTAACGGACAGGGAGACATCACATCACTCAGGTCGGGACTATGTTCTCAGGTGGTCTGCCCTCAGATCACGTTCAGACGTTAAACGTCACTGAGTAATGTTGCTCTCCAACTTGGCTAAGACGGCCAAAGCTGCTCTGTGATTAGAGTTCTGACTCACATTAAGTATTTAGGTGGCTGTTATAATACTGGGGGAAGTTTTTAGGTTTTGGGATGTACAGGTCTGTCTGATTGAAAGTATTAGCTTCCCAAAAATACTATAAGTCTGACACAGCCTTGTTTGTAACTTTGAGTGAGGACAGACAGGGAGATGGTGTAATCTGCAGGCTGAAACAGTGTTTGTGTGTACCACTACACCGCTGGATGGTAGCATCACTCGATCATGCCTTCATCCCGTCTGGATTTGGAACGAGCAGCGCTCCAATCCCCAGCTGGCTCCTGTGACCTGCTGTGACTGCTGGCTGTCTGCTGCAGACAGACCAGGAAACAAGGAAAGCTGGTTAATGTGCACGGTATGTGGAACATTTCATATATCACATTATCACTACCTGCACAGGGAGGAGCGTGTAGTGCCCTGCTGTTCCTCAGTTACAACTGTCAGCATGCCCTTGAGCAAGGAACCCAAGCCCCAATTTCTGGAGAATAATGAAAAAAAACATTCTGAAGCACATTGATGTCCAAATATATATATATATATATATATATATACATATCACCCTGTAAAGGTACATGTGCATACAACTAGAAATCATAAGACTACGGCTGTAACCAATCAGGTTGCTCAAATGAAGCTACCTGTTGTGTATGCCAGGTTGTAGGGATACTTAGATAATCATGAGAATCCCCAATATCCATCTTTCACACACACACACACACACACGCAGACACACACACACACACACACACACACACACACCATCTCTTGCTTTGGTCTAATTACTGGCCGGAACAATTACTGTAATCGTGTCATCTCAACAAAGGAGCAGATAAGGAGACAGACCTCCCTCCCCCTCCACCCTTATCAGTCACATCACCACACACACACACACAACAGGAGAAAGCTCCATTTCCTACCGATATCCACCACTACACAAAAATGAATGTGCTTCATAAAACAAAGAACTATAACTAAAACCCAGCTTGCATGTCAGAAATCATAGCATTCACAGTGTAACTCCCTTGTTCCCATAGTGTTGTTTTCTTCCACCGTACCTACATTTAAGTACCAGTAGGAACCGGTTAGTATTTTATTGGTACCTTAATCATTCAATGAAATTACTCTGCAAATGGTGGGCTGTATTTTATTTTATTTTTTTATCTTGCAGTGTGTGTTTAATTTTTTATAATCTCATATAAGATGTGTGGGCTGTGTTTTAAAGTGTTACCTAAAAAGATCCATGCCATTACATCCCAGTGTGATGGTAAGAGGTCTATCTGCGAATGAATACTAGACTTGCTGCCAAAGTGGCCAATTACAAGTCAGAGCAGAAAGACAAGAGTGTCCTCTCCTGTGTGGGACGTAGAGACATGTTGAGCAAGTCTAAAGTTGACGGTAGGAGGTGAGCGTGCAGACATCCACCCATGCCTGGGTCCAATATGTCTGGCTGAACTACATCTAGCCGTGGCTCACTGTTTACAAGCTGCTGTGTGGCCAAACAGAAACACAAGGCAGAGTGTAGCATATAATCTTTAACGCATTTAATGACATGTACGCAATGTTTTTTGCTCACTGCAAGGGTGGCCTGCACTTGTACAACACCTACAGTATATCTGAAACCTAGAAGGACACTTCAGCATGGCTCTAACAGTGTCAATCTCAGTCAGTTGATCAGGTCACCATTTTAGTCAAGACTCAAATAGCTCAGTGCCTCATTTAGAGTATTAACAACTGGCTCGTTGGTTGGAAGGCGCTGGTATGAGCCTCAAACGCCTACACTGAAAATGTGGAGGGACCAAATGATAATATAGTTGCATGTGAAAGGAAGAGTGAACTCGAAAATCTATATGACTAAAGAGCAATGGGACAACTTTAACAGGTACATGTCTGGAGGGAGCAAATAATCCATGTCAAGAATCTGATGGTCTGATGTAGTACATTTGTAATTGTTGCCACGTAATAATGTCCGCCGCATTATTGTAACCAAATAACTGGACGGATGGCCATGACATTCTGCGCAGACATTAAAGTTCCCCAGAGGAACTTCTCCCTGTTGACCTCTGACCTCTCATTTGACATGTATTTACTGTATGCATCTGTGTGAGGGAGACAACAAGCGGCTGATTCCTCATTACCCCGAGCGGAAGATGCTGATTGAAATTGAATAATGTCAACATTAGGAGTGTTCTTAGCGTTCTTCAGAACCCCCTGCCCTTTGCATAGGAAAACCCCCTTGGGAGCCTTAATCGCTCTCAGCCCTCCAGGTTTCCGTTGGTTGTGGGGGGGGCAAACATTTACTTTAAATTAACCAGCTTGACAGAAAGTAAACAGACCCGTGGGGCATAACTTGAGTTTTTTTCATCCAGTCACTTACAATGCGTCATGGTGACAGCTGTGACATCCTCCACTTCTTCAGTTTGAACCTGCTATTTCCAGTTCGCCTACGTATAAGAGGAGTCATGCGGTTCGGTAATTGTCACGTGAGTGGCCACGTGCAGACTGACGGGTAGGGGAGCAGAGGATTAAAAATTAAAGGCACTTGCCCTTGAGCAGG
>JAVQJF010012437.1:0-55888 GCA_036023855.1 Gadopsis marmoratus
TGAATTTTTTTTACGGCATACTATAAATTTTTTTACAACATACTATACTATGACATTTTTATGACATAATATAATTTATTTATGACATACTATACTATGAATTTTTTTATGACATACTATACTATGAATTTTTTTTACGACATACTATGCTATGATTCAAAAAACGTCATAAAAATGTCATAGTATAGTATGTCGTAAAAAACGTCATAGTATAGTATGTCATAAAAACGTGACAGTATAATATGCTGTACAAAATGTCATAGTATAGCATGTTGTAAAAACTTCATATAATAGTATGTCATAAAAAACTTCATAGTATATATAGTATGTCGTAAAAAATGTCATAGTATAGTATGTCGTTAAAAAAAATCATATTACGTCATAAAAAATGTATAGTATAGTATGTTGTAAAAAACTTCATAGTATAGTATGTTGTAGAAAACTTCATATTACATCATAAAAACTTCATAGTATAGCGTGCCATAAGAAAATAAGAAAACTATAGTACGTCGTGAAATTTTTTTATAGTATGTTGCAAAAACTTCATAGACCTTCATAAAACCAACATAGTATAGTACATTGCAAAAAACTTCATAGTACGTCATAAAAAACTTTATAGTATAGTACATCGTAAAAAATGTTTGTGGTGCTGTAAAAGAATGTATAGTACGTTGTAAAATCTTCATAGTATAGTATGTCGTAAAAAACTTCATAGAATTTCATAAAAACGTGACAGTAAAATACAAGAAACACAGAAAATACACAAAACAAGAAAATACAAAATCAATCGAAAAAACACGAAATACGACAAAATACAAAAAACACAGAAAATACACGAAAGTACTTGAAAGGATACCTTGAAAGGATACCTTGAAAGGATACCTTGAAAGTGAGTGCTTGAAAGGATACCTTGAAAGTGCTTGAAAGGATACCTTGATAGTGCTTGAAGGGATACCTTGGGATACATTGAAAGTGCTTGAAAGGATACCTTGGGATACCTTGAAAGGATAGACAGTTTGTGACTAGAGTTGGGAGACTCTGCAAAATGTTTATCTATGGAATTCATTTTTTGCAGGGTCTGGAAATTTGGTTCAAGTCCAGAAATCACAGTTGGCCAAAAAATCCCCAAAACAAAGACACTCAAAAAAAAAGGCAAACAATACAGTCACGCTGAAACTGTGTGTTTGGATGCATATCAAATTTCTTTGCATTTCATATTTTGGCTCTGTCATATTTTGTAGTGGTCGTAGTTTAGGTTATTGCTGCTGCTTTCATACATCACACATAACTCCATATACTCCTTGCAAAAGACATAATTCCAAATGTAGCAAAATAAATGGAATCAGCAAAAACTTAGTCAAGTTAACGTGGAAAAAAAACCTAACAAAAAATACCAAACATGAACAAGTATACAAGTATATTCAAGTATCCTGCAGTAATGTACAATGTGTAACCTAAGTATCACACTCCATGTGATGCTAATTATCATAAGAACTGAGCAGGGGTCAGAGGCAACCCAGAAAATAAACCTGGAGTCTTTCTGTAGTGGATGAACACAAACATGGCAGAGTGTGAGAGACGTGGCAGAAACAGCCAGACAACCTCTCTCCTCCCGCTCCTGTGATCATTTATCTTCTTCCTCTAACTGGAGCAGGAAGGGGGGCAGGGGCAGTATAGGGTGTCCTGTACCAAAAAGAAAAAAAACCCCAACATCCCTGCCCCCCCTCAACATCCCGTTGCCAAACCCTGGAGGCCTGCCCCACTTCCAGCCACCTGGTTGACTTTTCTGCAGTGTGTGTGTGTGTGTGTGTGTGTGTGGAAGGGGGGGGGGGGGCTAACCTTCACCTGGACTCAGAGAGAGATAGATGAAACCACAACGTTGGCTAAAAATAAAAGGCCAGTTTTCTGTCACTGGTCGTAATAGAACCCACTGCAGGCCGGTTGTTGCACCACTTAATTCTGTCGCACTGAAGACGCCTTGTTAAGCTTGACCAAGGGCATAATTATCTCTTCCTAAATTAAAGATGAAATGCCTGCGATCTGGCCCTGCGATTATCACGGGAGCCTGTCAACAGAAATAACCCGGGGCGGGGCGGGGCGGGTGGGGGGGGGGTGGATGAAAAATGCATCTGCAGTTTGGAAGAGACCAAGTCCATGTGGGGATTTCAGTGCGATAGTTATAGACGTATGAATAGAAAAAAAATATCTGCATAATATCCAGTTGCTATCTGAGTGGTCACAAAGTGAGGGAATGTTGCATAGAACAGTGGAACAAAATCATACCCTGTATTTCTGCTTTGATTTAAGCAAAGAGCATATTTTTTTCTTCTCACCTTATCTGTCATTTTAGACCATAAGCACAGACATGCATCTGAACATTTGGTCTAAATCACACTTCCTAAACAATTATCTACTGTATATCTACTTCATAATTCCACCAGTAACGCATAGCGTAAATAATTAAAAACATTTAACTTATTTTTTTTTTACATTTACCAGATTTTTGAGAGTGTCCTTTATATATGAAGTTTACAACATCCAGACTACACTGAAACTGTGCAGCTGGTGCAGATGCCCTAAATGAAAGACAAAGATGTGACAAAACAGTTTGTAGAGTGACCTGCATTTTGTCCAGTGGGTGTGAAGTGAGAGTGAGCGGAGCATCACACAATGCAGCACTGACATGAAGCAACATACACACACAATATAACAATGCAAAAGCCCTGCAACAGGAGTTAACTTGAGCAGCTGATCACGCTAGTTTTTGAGACCAGCAAGTGATTTTTTTTCCTCGCTAAAGTGTTGGACCTCCCCCTACACCAATCTGCACCAAGACAACAGAACGAATGCAGTTAGAACTGTACATCAAACAATGAAAACATAGTTCCAAGCAATAGTTTTAACTGCTGTTCTAAAATGACACTGTAGTCGAGTCAGTTTACGTTGCCAAAACTCACAAATGTGTCAACGCCGACCTTACAATCCGCACAACAAATGACCCTTTTTAGAGCCTCAGTTCTGAATAGATAAAATACAAAAAAAAAAACCCCTCATACTCAAGGTGCAGTATTTTTAACGGCAGGTAACCATAGCAACAACACTGATGTGTCACGCTACTCTCACTGGTGAAACTAACCTAACAATGGGTTAAAAAGACAGCAAACAATTCAAACATACCCTCTTTCTCTTTTTTCCCTTTGGTAAGTGGTCATGGTTTGATGAAACACTTTGTGGTGTCCCCCCCCCCCCCCCAAAAAAAGAAAAATAACCCTCTTATGCTGGGAAAGCTTGTTCCGACATGAACTGCCTGTGTGCCACTTGCAAACACTTTTTTTTTTGTTTTTAATTATGTGATGAAGCAAGAATGAACTTTCAAAAATGTGTCAACATACCAAAGTAGAATATTTCATTAATAACACACACACACCTCAGACGTTTCAGCCTTTGCCAAACATTATGCATCGCACTACATGGTTATATTGTATTATGAGGTGTTCATTTGTCCGCCCTCCGTACATCACCTGGTCTCTGAGGCGATCGGTCTCCTCCTGGTATTCAGCGAGCTGCTTCTTCCACTGCTCCACGCTGCCGTTGGCTTCCTGCAGCGCCGCCACCAGCTTGGCGTTACTGTCCTGCAGGGTGAAGAGTTCGGCCTCCAGGTTTATCTCACACATGGACCTGAGGAGGAAAATCACAAAAAGACACAGAGACTTAAAGCCGTAATCATTTATGCTGTTCTGGCGCTGAGCCGGTGGTTTACAGTCGGGTCAATCTGAGCTCTTTTGCCGCAAACTGCTGCGAGAGTGAACCAAAACAATGAGCTGAAAGATGCTAAAAATAAAAAAAAAATAAAATAAAATAAAAAATAGCTCTGTAGAGCCAAGAGGAACCGCAGAGTCAGGTGATAATTCAGATTGATTAGTGCAGCTTTAAAGACGGGTCCACTGCTTCTGTCAGAGAGAAGCATTGCTGGTGAGGAAAATGCAGAAGATAATGAGGTAATGAAGTGAAACCTTTATATTATGCTGCACCAGCTGTTTGCAGAAATGTGATGGACATTCATTTGATTTGAAGGAGCCATAAGCTCATGTATTTTAATGTTTTCAGAGAAGTCTGAGACAGAACTACATGACTTACTGTAATTTATCCACTTTTAAATGTGACTTTTTATGACATTTTTCCCATTTATTTCAATTGTTATTATTATTTAAATATTCCATCTCTCTTTTGTCATTCGTGTATTTTTAGAGGCACATTTTAAGTTGTTCTATTAACTAGTCCAAGATGCTCCTGTCCAAGATTTCAGCTTTGGTACTGAAATGAAAATAGTCCCCACTGTGCATGTGTTTGCAAACATTTTGGCTTAGAACCTGCAACAGAACGTAATGCACCTTTAATAGTGGAGACTTACAGAGATCAAAGGGTACTATGGGAAAAATCATGTGTTATCCTGTATTAGCATGTGGGAGAAACAGAAACGGTGCTGCGTGCCGGTAAAGGTCAGGATTCAGTGGGGATATTTAATAAACCTGGAAACAGAGTATTTGCCATGATGACCAAGCTAACAGCATGGCAACCATAAAACTACTCACCATAGCAACAGGGGGGGTAAAAAAAAAGCCTGCGTAGGCTTATAACAATCATAAAATAAAATCGTCGGGATAATAGGTTGTAAAGCAGCCGAGAGTGAGCGTTTCTCTGCTTCCTGGTCTCAGATGGAAGGTTGAATGATCAATAATGGGCACCATACTGACGATAATTACGAGCTTCTAAATTCAGACACACACACACAGTGTCGGAGTAAACAGAGGAGAACAGGGACACACTCTTACATGGGTGAGCTGTTTTCTCTGAGGGGAACATTCATTCACTGCTGCTGAAGAAAAGAAAGCTGTATTTCCTGTTTTTTAGTCCCCAGTATGAGCCAAGCTCCTAAAGCCCTGGATCAGTGGCCCTCCTGGTGCTGAAGAACCCCAGCGCAGCACTGCATATTTTCCACCTCCCCATACCTAACTATCTCTTGATTGGCTGAGCTAGCAACCACAATTTTAGGTTTACAAACCTACCTATGCTTTTCCCTGCCCCGCCTGCTTTAAGTTGGGCTCCGCAGGACCATGGACACTTCCCAAAATGCATCTTGACAGCTTCCCTTCGTCAGACCCTGCTGGCCTGGTAAATGTCCATATCTTTCGAATGCCATGACCCCAGTTTGTCATGAAGGTTTTCTGTAAAAGCCTTTTTGAGACACAGAAGACATACCTTATTTTACAGGCAGGCTGCCACTCTATGGCCTCTATCCCTCTATCCCATTTTCCCTAGGCCATAGTACTTGTCATGACAAGTGAAAACAGTGGCATGTGCCAGGTCCTTCCTTTAACTGCTGCAGTACCTCCTGTTAACCTGTAATAAACCTGCTCCACTATGTTCACCGGCGAGTCGCTAACTGTGTCTCCTGCTGTCTGGTGCCGGGCAGGTCGTGTACGGTGGCTTTTCCAGAGCTTTTCCCCCCAAAAAAGGACGGCCTGCTGCTGCGGCTCAAAATGACGCTACGAGAGTGAACCAGGTAAACAGTGAGCTGAAACTCACTATGAAGCTCGGTAAAGCTGAGCGGAGCTGCAGATTCGATTATTCTCTGTATGTTAATAGACGCGAGTGACCATTTACACATCATCATTTATATACACTGTTATCATAAAAATGTTGACTATAGACGCTTTAAATTTGGACTCGTGCCCTTGTGTAAAAAAGTAACCATGCAGGCGACCAGAATTTCATCTACAGAGTCTTTGGTACAGAGATACACCTTACTGAGATACAAATCAAGTATATTCTCAATGTTTTGCTGTCTGTTCTTTGGTAATGTGTCGGATAGCATCTCTCATGTCAGAGCGAAACCCCTCAGCTGTAGTGTGGGTACCAGCTCCGGTCTCTGGGTGGATAACAGTATGTGTTGTTTGTAGAATATACCGTATATCCAGAGTGCTGTCGTCGCTGCAGAATTCATTCCCTGTGCCAAGGAGGTCATGTTTCCAGCTTTTGTTCGCTCAAAGGATCTCTTTAAAAACCTGTGCACAGCTTTCAGTGAAAAAGTTGGGCCGTGGGCCAGAGAAAAAGGCTTTTTTCTTCTTCTTTCTTTTTGGACATTTATGTCATGTTTACATACCATCTGGAATGGACACGTCTGAACATTTTTGCTATTCCCTCATGAACTACTACAATCACTTGAAGCAAAGCTGAAGAAAGCATCGTGCACGTGAACATTTTATATTCATATTAACATTTGTATTGTTTAAAAAACAAATGCAGAGAATTTGTTTTTAACTTGAACTCTCTTTAAAATGCTTTGCAGTTTAATGGCTTGTGATCATTGTGTCCTCTCCTCAGAGGGCAGGCGTTAAGCGGTTCGAGTACGTTCCATTCACAGTACAGAGCTCCACAAAGTGCTCTGGGCATCTGCATCTGCTCATGTAGCCAAGCTGAGGGTCAGAGTCAGAGTCAGGATTACAACCTTTGTAGTAAACTTCCTAAACTCTTAACAGATTTCCATTCCAGTACTCCCACACACACACACACACACACACCTGCTGCTCTCGCTGTTGTTTTGTTTTAATGTGTACTTTCTGTCTCTCTGGTTTGTGTATTTTTGTTACAGATTGCTGTTATTTGTCTTATGCCGTACGTGTTGCTTCAAGCCAAATATTCTTTCATAAACACCAGAAGCTTAGAGCTTACATTTTCACTGCATGCTGTCTCTCTATCTGCTCTGTCTGCAGGACTTGCAGTGTTGTCAAGTAAAAATCCTAAACAAAATATAAGTCAAGTATGGCGTCTAATAAATGTCCTCGTGGGCTGATTACAGCATTAAACCTGTTTCTACAACACTGTTCAGTAAAAGCACAGTTTACATTGAGCCAAAAGAAGAAAAAAATAAAAACAGGCGTGGGGAGTAAAGACAACGGTCCTGTAGTTTACAGATCACACTGAACACACCACATTATAGACAGCGATGCACAGACACAGCTGGCCTCGGGGGGAACACTGTGCTCCCTCTGAGGGGGGAAACAAAGCTACACAAGTTAAACTAAAACACATTGGCCTTGTAAGTACATATTCATTATACTGGCGTGAACTGGAAGCATGACAAGGCAAATAAAATAACATTTAAAATGTCTAACTGTTAATAATGAGATCCTCCCGGAGTCTGGCCCAGTGTTCTGACCACTGCAGGTTATTAGTTACTCATTCAGACTAAAAGGCTAATCATTAAAAACGACATACAGACTAACAAACCCAAACTGAAGACTAAACTTAACAATGTAAAACTACATGGAAATGTTAAAGCTGTATTGCCCATCGAGTGTGAAATACAAGAAGGGTTTCATCACGACAGGCAATATGAGGCACGAGGTGTGAACTTCCTGCCGAAGTCGAAAAAAAAAAACAGCGTCCTTACCCTTCAGACAACATCTTCTTGACCCTCTCCTTCTCCACCGTCAGCTCCACTTCGGCGCTCTTGCTGCGAAACAGCTTTTCCTCGCCCGGCCCATTGACTGCGAGCAGCGGCGGGGAATGGCGCTCCTCCGACAACTGCTGGACGGACGAAACAGACAGGACACGAGTACTGTCATGAGGCTGAAATGAAATCAGCAGCAGCTCTGATAACATGGCATTAGTTTCATTCTGTACCAGCGCTTCAATGCCACCATTGGAACACCAATGACAAGCAAAATGGTTTTACACACCAGCTCCTTTTGTGCAAGTGTATGTTTTTGGACTTGTAATCACCTAATAACGTCATGTAATCCTCCGATCGAAAGTGTCAGGGAACAACTGGCACTACATTTTGTCGGCATTGCATTATATGTTCCAACCTACCCATATGCAAATACTGATCGTTGGATGTTGCACTGTTGATACAAGATTAAGTGCAATTAATTCAGGTTTGAGGTTTGAGCTGGCGACAGGCCCATTACTGTCTCCCTGCCGTCAGAACAAAACGGACAGGACACAGCAGCAGGAGAGTCCGTGCGTGATGTGTCCCATCTGGGCTCCTGTACACAGGCTGCATGCAGGGTGAGCAGCCGTGTGCGGAGCCCAGCTGCCTTCTCCTCATACAGCCTCAGAGATCTGACTGGACTGTGATTCAACAGGATACGACCGAAGTGCAGTTCCTCGTTCCAAGAGTTCGTCCGGCGTTTGCGTGTGCGTATAAGAAATATGCACACGCGTGTCTCCCGCTGTGTACATCTGTTGAGGTATTACATATACTGCACATCTGGCAACAGGTACACTGCTGGAAATGTTACTTTTGGCTCCTAGTTACATTTTTAATTAGATTTTTAGGCACGTGGTTATCAATTTTATCAAGATAATCATGTAATAATGAATCAAAGTAACTGTTCGTTCAGTAGCTGTTCTGCAGCTTTCATTCGTCACATGATCTTCCTCAGCAGCTGTAGGTTTGTTCAGTTGTCATGGAAATGTTGATGTTCAAATTTCCATTTTTATCTGAGAGCTTTGAGGACTTCAGGCTTACAAGTCGTATCTTTTATGTTGTAGCAAATTGTTGTATTGTAACAAATAAATCGACTAAAGATGATCCTGTTTGAATTCATTCAAATTTTACAAGGTTAAATCTAATTTTTCATCCTATATGATCACGTTGTACTTTTTATGAAATCTTTAAAATGGTTCAAGCACTCAAATACTGTAGATTTAGTTGAGCTTTAGGTTTTCTTCTGAGTAAATTCTAACAAGACTTGATGATGCATTAAATAATAATGCAGTCATTTACGGACACACAAATGTAAATTTGTATCCGTTTTTTCTGGGAAATAAATAATTGACGATCCATCTTAATTTTTTTGTTTGTTTATTTGGATGCCAGTCTATTTGCAAGCAGAACTTGCTAGCCCACTTACTGCCTTCATAATATCACAAATACTAATACAACAATTTCTGAGTAGTTCTTTCTTGTTAATATTATCTCATACACTGACGCTTGAAGATCTTTATGCTAGAAATCAGTGTTTTGGAGAAGAGATTATGGCTAGAAACAAGACAGCTGGTGTCTCACAGTAACATATATTTAGAATAAATGTTAAATCTGATCTTTAGTGTGAACACTGAATGGTTCTGCAGTAATAATACAAGAAGGTTTCAACTCAATCCAATCAACTGCAGCCTGGTTATTTGATCATTAAATTATTTATGAACAGATGTGGCTTATGGGAGATTTGTAAGTCGAGTCTTTAGGTGCTCGTTCATTGTTTTTGCTTAAGTAAACCGCTTTATCTGCAGCATAAAAGTCAGCAGTGCCTTTGCCTCAGGAGCAGCCTACAGTATAAAATAAAGGTTAAATAAAGTGAATGGTGATACAGTACAAGAAGAGTCATTCATCTTCTTCTCATGTAAAAAAAAAAAAAGAGACTTTGAATATGACATCACAGCACGCGGATGGCTCGACTCCAGCCTGGCACAGTCAAGTCTAACCAATCTGTTTTAATATTTTCCTTCCCTGCTGCCCAGAAATGGGTTCAGGCTTCCTTTCACAGTCCTGTGAGCCATTTTCCCTCAGTTTTAGTCTGAAAAACTCTCCTTTTTCAAAAGCATGCAGATTAATTAGCTTGGGCACATTTCTACACCCCCCGCCGCCTTCTGTCTTTATCTTTCTGAGTGGAAACCTCAACCTGAACTTGTGCCTCACTGAAGCATTACAATCCTGCACTTACTGTAGAAAAGGCTTGTATTATTAATTTGAGCGAGCCTGACTGTATCCCCCCTGAGGACAATGGTTTATTATCTATAGCTCAGTCCTTATGGATGGATATGGAAATAAAACTCTAGCCGACTCGTGTGGATGAGCACCGCGTCCAGAGGAAGGAACCCGACAGCAGAACAAAATCAAAGCTAAGACAACTCCAGTCCGGCCCAAAAGCCAAAGGATCGACTGTGCGTATCCCTGAATAATTTATACTGTGGATCATGTTTGACTCATAAATGCGATTACAAATTTACCGCAGTTTTTCCGAAGGTTGTTCGCCAACAGGCTGAGTGAAAACAAGGCAGGGACGCGGGAGCACAGGCCTGCAAACGACCAACGACTAATTAGCCAGAGTTCAAAGTAAACGCAAGAGGTTTTCACTTTCAATAACACAAGTCTGTGTATCGTCTGTCCTCGGGGGATGTTTGAGGATGTCAAAGAAGTGTGCACTCTGGATTTTCTCAGTTTTGATTGAGTAAATTCAGAGAAGGGCTAATGAATTTAGCTGAATGTTGCCGTATTTTGAACATCTTAGATAAAATGTACTGATTAAATTACATCAACTTTTTTGGAGCAAACGCCAGCTGTGTTCTGAAGCTAAATTTGCTCTGAAGTCAACTTTGATCAGACTCCAGATTAATTATTGAGCACAATGGTCCATGCAACACTAAGATGCACGACTCTGAACACCACAGTCCCTTAGACAAAGGACCAAAGTTGTCTTTGTTTTTTCCCCCTCTGATTGCGAGATGAGCACCTGGGAGAGCTGAAAGATGAAAAGGTCCCATGATGCATCAGGGAAAGGATGGTGGAAGGGGCAAATGAGGAGAACTAGAAAAGGTTGTTATTAGATCACGAAAAACCTAACCAATTTTGATCAAAGAGTGACCCATCCCGTCCGTGCCTGGTTCATGAAAGCTTTACCATTCGCCATTTTCAAAATCTGGATCTTTGCTTCTGCACAAATTTTTTTAAATTAGAGTTTCTGGGTTGTCTGGAGTTGGCAGGAGCAGTGACTGCAACTGAAGACTGAGCAAAGGAAAAGAACCACCAGAGGAAGAGGAGGTCACAGTCCCGCCCACACTGTTTGAGTGACAGGTGATCCCCGGGCAGTGCAGCAGTGAGTGCTTAGTAAGACAGAATAAAGATGCATGTTTAATAAATGCATGGTTTCTATTCTTTATTTTATCATCTACAATAAAATATGAGGGGGAAAAAACCACCCACATGGACACTACGCCCAAAATAAACACGCGTGTATCGAATTTTAACACCGCAGCCACTTACAAACCTTTCGGGGTCCTGAGGGGAGGCTTGCTTTGTAATCGACGGCATCCCAGATACTTCAAATATTAAACGGCCTTCCTGAGCGCTTTCATCGTGACGTCTCCCTCTGCACCACTGTTCGTCTTAAGTACATCTACACTGTTTACTTATTTATCTGAGCATCAGTCCGTTGGCTCCCTTGGCTGTATGAAGCTCCGGTTCCTACAATCTGCGTTTCATCGAGACCACAAACCTGCTTCATTTATTCATGTGTCCATGCATCAAAAGCACATGTCGAGGCCTCCTTAGGAGCACCTGTCCTCCCGACTGAACACACACACACACTTCTTTTTAGCTGGCTTGAATGCCAAGTCTGTGGTTTAAAATATTGATGCTTGCCTCTCTGTCTGCCTCTGCACAGATACCGTGTACCGGAGGAGATCGCAGAGGAAAAGAAAAAGCTCCAATCAGCAGGTGCAAACAAATGGCAGCGGTTACCTGTCGGAGGAGGGAAACGGCTGCCGTGTCCCACTGTGCTTCCTCTGTTATGGACAGACATGTTATTTCATCTCATGTATTTTTTGCATGCATTTACCTTCCCTGTGCAACTCAGCTTTTTTTGGCCACAGCCCTGTGAGACGAGCTCATTAACAACATGCCACGTTCCGAATGTGTTTGTTTGAATTGATTTTAAACAGGAACTTATTTAACTCTATTAAGTGTATAAACGTGTATATTGTTGCAATAATGTGATCATACAGGATGGCGATCCTGGGAGTGTCAGTGTTTATGCTTTGTCTCTTTTTTAAGTAAAAAAAAAAAGAATTTAAAGGTTTGCATTTGTACTACTGACACTTAAGACTGCCAGACGCTGCACATCTCAACCTTTTATCCATTATAAGAAATCTATTTTGACCTCTCTTGCTAACTAGTTCTTCGGGCACTCAATCGCAGCATCTGGTGTTTCATTAAAGGAATAGTTTGACATTTTGGGAAATACGCCTATTTGGTTTCTTGCTGAGCATTCAGTGATGCCACTCTCATCTCTGTAAAGTGAAGCTACAGCCAGCAGCCAGTAGGGTTAGCTTAGCATAAAGACTGGCAGCAGGGGTAAACAGCTAGCCTGGGTCTGGCCAACGGTTGCCGTACAAATCCGTACAAGAACATGCAGTTTCACGGGGGCCAAACTGTTTGTTGGCTGGGACCAGCAACTTCCCAGGAGTCTCCTCTGGTTGCCTGGCAACGACTGCTGGCCAAGAAATGGTCTGGCACATAACCCAGCGTAAAGTGGCCAGATATAATGGACAGATACGACAAGTAGTATTGATCTTCTCGTCACTCTCCGCAAGAAAGCAAATAAAATATAAGAGAGACATATTTCCCATAATGTCTTTAAGGTGCTACAACTGTCTCAGAGCGGTGGAAGGCGTGTCGTGATTCGCCGGCCTATAACAGCTGGTAATTCATTCATTATTGACAAGATTTGAACCCAGGACATGACTGCTTTACTTTATATACGTATTAGTTTGTCCTCTTTAGGTACATTATTGCTCGTCATAGCTCTTAGAATCATACCGACCTGCGACGGTCAGCTCAGCCGGCGACGTCACGGTAAACGTATCGGCTCAACATGGTCATGCAGGAGACTAGTGAAGAGAAGGTGCCATCGGTAATGTACTTCGTCCTGAACACTGTAGAATTCACACATCAGTTCTTATCGTCCTGTAACAGACAGGAGGCCCAGAGATTTCTGATCCCTCTGCTTGGCTGGCTCACAAAAATTTATTGATATTTATGAAAATGTGTTTAGGAAAGAGACAACAATGGCATTAAGATAGATTAAAAGAAGGGAAATAATCAACTGGATTTTGGGACCTTTTAAACAAAATCCCTAGTGGATTTATCATCTATTAATTCTTATATTTCAGCAATTCTATTTGCATTTGATCCTTACTGTTATTTAAACAATATTCTATTACATTGACATAAACAGGGCCATGGTTAACAGCTCAATTCCCACAGAGGCATCAATACTAAGACCCTTCAATTAGGCATCTACTTAAAAAGAACTATATTGTAAAAAAACATATTTTTATTGCATAAAAATGTTTATCGTCTTTGCACTTGTCAGTTATACGATGCGTTCTGTATTGCTGTTTATTGTTCTTGAAATTTATCTCACTGAACTTCACCGTCTCCTCCATCTTATCTCCTGTGAGCTCTGCAAATAAGCCTGAAAGCTGAAGCTTTACTGCATAACGATTCCCTGCTGCCATCCACATATCAGAGGCAGACTATGTGCCCTGTAGAGCCCGAGGCTGCGTAGATACAGCTCTGCAATACTGTAGATGGTTACTGACCAGCTGAGTATGATGCAAAACCTACTGATGCACTGTGTGAAAAGTGTTTTTTACTTACTTTCTCTCCGGCGTTTTAAAAGCCGACATTTTCTGTAGGTTTGATTCCACTCTTTTCATTACTACCTTTCCTCTTCTTCAAAAGCATTGCGGTTATTTGATAAATATTTTTCTACGTAAAACTCCAATCTGTGATCTTCACGGTGTTTTTGTTCCCATTCACAATATGACCAGGTGACCAGCTTTGAACGTACACACACGTTGGTAGATAAAAGCCTTAATGGAGCTCTTAACTTATTAGAGCCACACTGGGGCTGCCAATCAATACTTGGCTTTAGTTTAGACATTGAATAACCTCATGTTCTCGCACTCCATAACAGCTTTGATTGGGTATTATTTCTATATTACAAAGGTTCAGACAGTCAGCAGAACGGTGTTTTACAATGTGCAGCGGTGAGCCAAAAGATGTGATAATAACCACAACACCACCTCTGTTTACTACCGGACACGAAATCAATGGCTGCTGTGTATAAATCAGGACGCGCTGCTCGACTGCGTCTGACCTTGCAGCTGTTTTTTTATGTGTGTGCGTGCGTGTTTGCATGACCAAGTGTCCCTGTGCTCGGTGTTCCTCTGTTCTGTCGCCGACCTCTGACCTCTGAGTGCGCAGTTTGACTCTGACTCTTCACGCTTACCGAGGGCATGAATTATACTTCAATTCCTCACCGCGGACTGACAAGTTCAATCATTCATTGTTTTCCGTTTTTATTCCTGCACAGCGATGCCTGTGTGTTTGTGTACTGCACACGCTGTTACAGCGTTTCACACATGTAAGAATTCATTTCACACTGGCAGGAAAGATGAAAGCAAGCGTTTGGCAAGTCTTCTGCCTTTTCTTTTTCTTTATTCATACTTTTTCTTTTCTTTTTTTTTTGTTTACTTTTGTTACATTTGCATTTATATTTGTTTCCCATGTTAATTTAAACAGTGTTACACAAATGCACCGAACTGGGGATTCCTGGTGGCTGACTACAACAACTTTTGTTGTGTGCGATACCTCCCTCTCGCACTACCCTCGCTTCCTGTCACTGTCTAATTAAGACAAAATGCCCAAAAGAATTACCTCAAAACATCAAATCCAGCTAATTATACTCTTACTTTTCTGTTTTTCTAATTAGCCAACATTTAGAGCTCAAACGTAAGCTTCTGTCATTGACTGCCGGTCTTAAAAGTGTGAATCTGGCTGTATTTTCTTAGCAAATAGAAAGTACTACAGATATTAGAGCGATCAAAAGAGAAAGTAAGTGATCAATGTCAAGTACAGTGCTGCATTAGGAAGCTGAGCCCTGATCTGAACTGAAGTGTGAATATTAATCAGGATACGACACATTAAAGGCCCTAAAAGGATTATTTTTACACTTCAGACTTAAACATATTAGAAAATGTCATTTAATTTAGACTCGCAAGGGCAATGAATATAGAGCAACAGTAAGTTTTGAGAGTTATCTACACCAAAGTCTCAACCTATTAATGCAACAGACACCAATTACATCAAGTCTAAAAATGGAAGGCAATTAGGTGGAAAACATCTGATCAAAGTTGACCTTTGACCTCCCTGTCTCAGGTCTGCTTGTGTGCAGCGCCGTCCAGCATCAATACTAGAAAACTGGGATAGAACCCCTGTTCTGTTTTATCGTATCTTTTCTCTCTGCCTCCTTAAATAAACAGACAAGACAAACGGTCGGCTCTTATCCGAGTGCCTCGGGGCCGAGGCCGCGGTCGGCAGCGTGACTCTGCAGCCTCTCAGGCCTGATGAGTGGCTCTTTGTTACCGACTCCTACACGGTGCGCACACGCACACGCGCTAATACCTGGAAAAACAAACAAGACTGACTGAAGACAAGACTCTGAAGCTTCCCAGAAATTAGCATGTGACATTGCTTCCTCCATGGTTGATCACAGCCAACCACACAGGTTGTGTACTATTTGGGTTGTTATTGTTGATGCCGTAAATGTCAGAAGAGTTGCACCAGAAAATATCACTCTGTGTCCTGTAATCTACTTGTGGGGGGAAGAAAAAAAAAAGAAAAAAAAAAGGTGAAGGACAAAAAGTTTCCACTGAGCGAACTTTCACTTCTCCAGCCAAACCTCAAGAGTCACCAAGAAGTCACAGACGTTGTCAGGGTAAAAGCTGGCTATTGTCCTTTCAGCGGCAGCCAGATTCCTTTCAATTATAGATGATTCAGCTCCCCTCCTTCCCTCCACACATCTCCCCTCTTTCCTCCTCCATCCTCCTGATGGTTCATTCTTCTTCCTTTCAGCCTCGGCCATTACTGCCCCTCCAAACACCTTCAGCGCCGGCGTCTCCTTCTGCTTCCCATCTCCATTTGTCATGCATGAAATCTTTTAATGGAGTTCACCAATGGGAGAATAATGGAGCGGCCAGATGGGGATCCATCTAAGCCCTCGCGCTTCTGTATATGTTTAAAATAGAAACAACGAGCACTGAGGTCGTTGGGATACTACTGCTCCGCTCTGTCGTACTGGCCTGGGGGTTACAGTGACCATCGTGTCCCTCAGAGGTCACAGGTTCAGTTGCTACAACCTGTTGTCCCACCTTATTAACGGCCATGTACAGACATGAAGTCAGGTTATATTAACAGTATAATACCAGTTTTAAATCATTACCAGCAGTAGCAGTTCCCTTGGTGGCGTCTGCACACAGTGGACAGTTGCATATATCACAGTTATATTTGCTCCTTATAAAAGGTGGATTCACACTAACATGAAATATTTTTCATCCTTATAACCCCAAAACGTAGGAATGAAACTATCCTCCGTGCAGAAAGCTGTGGTTTCATTTGCTTGATGTTTGGAAATCCCTGCCACTTATAAACGCAGGTGAATTAACTTTATTCGTGGTGCTCAAACCATCTCAAAACTCAATTTAAGAAACTCAAAAGCAACGTGTCTTTCCAGAAACAACGTCCCAATTACTCCAGATAATCCACAACGCCCCCGTGGACAGTTTACAGCATGCTTTCCCTTTTTTATTCAGGAAATGGAAAAGCTTTCATAAGGTGATTTATGCTATGCTATAACATTACTAAACAATTAGCATAGCAAGAAATACTACATTACTATGCGATTGTTCCCTTATCATTTACGTATTTTGGCTGATTCCGCCTTGGCATTTACAGAGCCTGACTGATGGACCTCTTAAAATTTGAGTACATGGAGTTTCCATTTCCTGCCGGGGAAATGCTCTAATTAGCTGAAATAACTTGTGGGTAGACACGCGACAGCTTTAAGAAAGTAGAGCAGCGTTTTACCTCTGGAGCTGCGATGCTGAGCGCAGGGTTGGCCAGTTCAAACCTCTCCTGAGACTTCTCTCTGGCCAGACGGGCCGCCTCCTTCACCTCCTTAAACTGCTCTGCAAACTGCAGGTGGAGGCAGAGAAGAGACAGAAGGCACACACACGATGACCTGAAAACTCAAACGGAACCATACGCCCATCGGCCTTAAATCACTGCTTAAAAAAGTCTTCCTTTGGCAGAATGTAAAGAAAAATCACTCTGGCATAAAAGAATATTTGTTCCATTTGTTGTTCGGGTGACGTGACCTCTGACCTCTTTTTCGTTCTTTTGTAATTTCAATGTATGCATTTTGTCTGAATGTTGCTGAGGTGTGTGTGTGACTGGTGTTCACCTGCTGCAGCTGCTGCTCCGTGGAGAAGCCCAGGCCATAGACGGTGTTGGCCCGGCTGTCTGCCCACTGGCCAAACTTCTGGGAGGTTTTGGTGAAGGTCATGTTGGGGGTGATGGTGCTGTTGATGATGGCCTGGAAAATAAAAGAAGTCATAAATAACATGATCAAGGGAGTAAATAAATGACGCCAGTAGGAAAAGTGGGACGTTGTTGCGATAATTAACATGATGATCCTGCAGAGAAATACAGGATATTTATTTATAAGAGCAGAGGACAGAGAGGGATATGAAACATGTTGCATTAAATATGTACATTGGAGCTAAAATCTATAGACGATCAACATTAACATACATCTGAGACACAGACAGGAAAGAAAATTATTGGAAGGGTTATATTTCTTTGTATGATTTATATCTTAGAATGTTTTGCTCTAAAGACAAACGCATCATTTTTTAAAGCATTACTTACAACCATACGTAAATCCACAACTACAATAGCTGTGATGAAGGTGCATCGACTCCAGCTCTGCCTTAACTAGGTGTGGTCCTGCACTTGCATGGACTTGCATGCATCTATCAAGCTGCGCGCTTCAAAAGTGTCTTCAAAAGGTCATTTTCAAGGATTTTCAAGAATTCACAATATTCAGAACCAACACAAAGAACATGTATGTAACCTTTAAATGCCAAATTCATTACAGCCCACTGTTGATTTTCATTTGTATCTACTTGACCAGCAAATATGCAGATTTTCATGTGAGGCCAGCTATTCACTGTGCAGCTGCTCGTTACGGTAAACAGGCTGGCTCTCTTTAGGTTTGCTCATTAGCAATAATAGGTAGCATGGCAACACCGCAAGTCACATGAAGATTATGATGATGTGAGAATATGGAGCCTTTGCAATTACAGTTGAAAATTATTATGGAGGTCTCCCGAAGAAGTGTGCGTGCAAATAAAGCCAAAGTATCCAACAACCGGGCCAGAGAAAGAGCTATGTGAAGAAGCTTGTTGTTGTTGTGTGCGAGTTCAGTTAAACTCTCACGTGAACCGTCTGATTAGGTGGATGTTGTTGCCAACTGTAGATTTCTTTGGTCTCTTCTCCAAAAGCCTCAAGTCTCAGGGCCGTAAATCGGCCAAATTGGCTGATAACAACAAAGCACAGTGTTATCTCTGAGTTTCATTTGGGAGCTAACAACATATGGTGTATAGTGTTGGGACTTTACTGATGTTGTGGATGCGGCATCACCGATTCGGGCGCGTTAGAAATATTCTGCTGACGATGTGCAACCCTGACTAAACCCCCGCCCATGAAAGCCACAAGCCAAATGGGAAACAGATTTATTTCCCTTTATTTGAAGAATCTCAGGGTAGGGTGCACAGAGTGGGCTAAATAGAATGCAAGTCAGGGGGACATGATACCGCACAAGTGAAGAGTCCCTACTCTTATCTAATACTAAATAACACACGACCAAGTTACGATTAACTCTCTGCTGAGTCCAACAAGCTGCAGTGTGTAACTACAGACGTTCAATTAAAGCTTGATTTCATTTTTCATGCAGTCCTGCTGCATCTCATGCTGGCTTTCTTTGACAGTCAATAAGAAAAATTAAGTCTGTTAAATAGAAGAATCAATCAATGCTAGAAGGGACTTTTTGAAGAATGTGGTTCAAAGAACGATTTATTGGCCACCTTGTTAACATTTCTCTCAACATGTTTCCTCTTCTGTGCAGAAAGAATCTAAGCAGAATTACATTTGTGTCTTGGCCTGAAAGTGACCAGATAACCATACGTGTCCCCTATCTCTGACACCAGCTGGCCCTCCTGTGACCTTTCCTTGCCTCCTGTCTCCTACGACAACACACAGAGCCTCTGCACATCCACTACTACAAATATGCGTGACGGTGTTCGAATCGCTGCCTGCGTCTGGTATATGCAGTGTTTGTGTGCGCGCATGTGCATCTGTGTAGCCATGCGCGCGGTGGGCTCCCACCTTAGTCCCGCCCACGCTGATGATGCGGTAGACGGTGCGGCTGGCATCGTAGAAGAAGGACACGGTGACGGCGTGTTTGCTCGCTGGCAGCCAGTTGCGCTTGGTGGCCGGGTCAATCTGGAAGACATGAGCTCTGGCGCTGAAGATGGGCTGCTCCCTTCCAAAAAGCAGAACACATTACCTGGATGTTACGGGTGATGTTAGCGGCACGTTCATTTACAAAACACCACTGCATATATCCAGGCAGGTAGGTCCTCCCGCTGTGAAGGCACCGTGTTTTCCAAAGAAGGACTTACTCTGTAGAGGAAGAAGAGTTTTGAGTAATCTTTGCCAAAGCTGCCGATGGTTAGAGTACACATCTGTGTGTTTAGTGTTAGCTGGCTAGTGGTTCTCTGCAATACGTCTTAATTAATGAAAATTGCATTGGGGGAGTTAATAAACTTAAGTAACAATTTTCAACTGCTCAACTTATTATTATGTATTATTTTGGGATCGTATAAATGGAAAATAGTGCATTTAGTTAACATGGTTATGAAATAAATGAGGCAACCATGATAACAGTGCAATACTTGGACAAATGGAAAATATCAGACCCGCATTAACACATTGATTTCAGCCAAAAGGCTAAAACATCTGTAACACCATTAAAATTAACTGAATATCATTATGAGTGATGCGTTTGGCACTTTGGGACCCTGCTCTTCCACCAATGATGGTGGCTAAAGCTACAAAAAAAAATAAAAAAATAAAAAGAGGACAGAAATATGCCCAATTTCCAAATGTGATAGCGCTTTTCAAGGACCTCGAGGTCACTGATCTGGTCTCCTGGTGTAATGAGGCTTTTGGTGCTAAATGAAGCTGAAGATCTGCTAACAGCAAGCAGTTCAATTAGCCATCCCGCTCTTCCTCTTTGAAGAACTACACCCTCGCTGTGGGCTCACAGGGCGATGAAGCGCTACACGGGCACTTTGACGGATTCATCGCAACATTACGCAACTAATAGGGTTTGCATAATATTAACGTCTGCAATGAGCCGTTCACCTCGCAAGTCACTTACACGCCGACGTTAACGAGGATAATGGGTGCTGGGGGGGGATCTCTGTTCCTTGTCTAAGCAAGCGAAATAAACATTTATATAGGTCAGCGCTGGCTATATGAAGCAGCGTTCCCACCGGATTTGGTTGGAGTGACTCCACATTTGCATACAAACAATAGCCGTTATTGTTTCAACACAGAAGCTACAATTGAGACTAGACAATGGCAGCACGGCCAAGGCAGCAGACTCAGGTCCAGGACTGCAGCAGCTACAGACACAAGAAATTGATTGATGATACAAATACAAGTCTAAGTTGCAATTTTGCTGCAATCTGCATCCTGACGAAATGCAATAACCCAACTCTGTTACAGACAGGGCATCCGAAGGGCAACACGAACATTGCTTTCAAGCAGTCAGTCACAGCGTCACATTTCCCAGCGTGACCATTTACTGTATGTGTGACTTATCATCTCCATCACGTTCAACAGCCAACGTGCAATTGCCCTTGAGCACGGCCATTTCAGCAGCAATTTATCAAAATAGGGACGCGAAGAGAGACGCGAAGGTGTGCAATTCTATGAAAGCAGTAAAGTCCTTTTCTCTTGATCCGAGGCTTTTATCTCAGTGTCAGGAGGTAAAATCCTGCTGAAAGCAGCAGACACACATCAAGCAAGTTAACAGCACCATGAAAGCAGTTAATTCCACTCAATAAAACTAATTATCAGGCTGCAAATCTGATAACCGGGACATTACAGGCAATAAGCCAATAAGCCAAAATAAATGAGAATTAACATCAAAGTAAAATAGCTTCAGTGACAATTTCCATTCTATCATCTTCTCATCTTAATGAGAAATGGTTGACTGACTGCTCATCAGCCTGCAGCCGTCACAGCGGATCACGCAGAAATTAATGTTCCGCCATTCATTTGGCCCTTCTTGACATTGCTCTGTGAAAAGCCCGTGAAGCTAATCACCCCAGACAGGATGCACCACGTCGAGCTTTGATGATACGAGCAGATTAAAACTGGATTCAATTCCTCTCGAGGTGACGGGGAGCAGACGCGGCACAGCGGCTCGACAGTCCCAGAAGCCTCGTCTGAACTAACGCGGCGAGGTGCAGAAAAGCGTAGCCTGATGCGGCGTTGTGCCCTTTACACACACATCATCCAATTAACATGAAACTGCGCGGCTCTTCGGTTAATCAGGCGCTGTGAGAGTAAAACCCTGCATGGCTGCGTAGAAGGAGCCAGCCAATAATGTGTGACAAGCTGAAGAGACGTCACTTTACATTAAAGAAGTGTAGGCGAGTGAAACGCTAAGCTCATACTAAAGGATCAGAAACGCATCCCACCCTACAGGAAGACAAGCTACCAGGTTTACGTCTAATAAAAGAGCAAGATGTGATCCGAGTCGGATCAGTGACTCAAGTAACATAGCGAAGTGACGTAGCAATGCCGCCATGTAAAACGTCCTGCACTCAACATTTCATGCAAGAAAGTGTTGAAATATTTGCAGCAAAAACATACTTAAGGTTCAAGAGTAAAGCAAAAAGCAAAACCTCATGTAGCCATAGTATCAGATCATTGGGCCGGTTGAAGTGGAGCTACTATTTATTTTGAATCTATAAAGAAATGCATCACATTTTATAAGTTGATCATATATTTTGTGCGTAAAATCTTAATCTGCAAACTAGTGACTATAACACTCAAATGCAGTAAAATCTACAATATTTCACTCTGAAATCTAGTGCAAGTATAAAGTAGCATTAAATAGAAATACTCAAGTGGAGTAGAAGCACCTCTAGGTTGTGCTCAAATAGAGAACTTGTAAATAATAATAATTATTATTATTATTATTTATAGAGCACTTTTCAAAATCCACCTTATAAAGTTCTTTACAAAAAGGCAGCAAAGTAAAAGAGACAAGTCTTAAAAATCAACAGGTTTCAAAAGAAAAGGGATTCAGATTACAACTCAGTAATTAAAGGGGTCCAAAACATGACAACATGTTGTTTGAGATGTAAAGTGGGTGAGGTGGTTTAATACAGTATATTATGGGAAAAGAAGATCCCACCATAAAGTATTCAAATCACATGCGTCTCTGGTTTACTATGGTAATAATCTTCTACGGCTTCTTATCATTAATAATTGCTCCATGCTTGTTTCTTGGATAAGAATAAATATCTGTAATAACAGACCCAAACCTTGCAGGTTATTAATGCAACCCGCCATCTTTGTACTACCGTTTACTTCCGTTGACGCATCCTTGATTACAATGACCCATTGGTGAACCACAGGCTGGTTTCGCTGGCTGGGTTCAAGGTTCCAAGAATCCTGAACAGGATTTAATGGAAAGACGGCATCAGTGCACATCACTTTACATGGGAATTAGCACGTAACATCATTTATTAATGATCCAGTTATGTTCTAAATATATCAATCAATCGTTTGATTTGTAAAACATCTGAAAACAGTGAGAAATGTTTGCCATAATTTCCCGGAGGCCAAGCTGATGTCTTCAAATTGCTTGTTCTGCGCGACCGAGACTCCAAAGCTCAAAAGATATCCAGTTAATCCCGTCACATGAGACAGAAGCAGCAGATCCTTACAACTGAGAGGCTGGGACTAAGTCACGTCTGCCATCTTGCTTGAAAAATGTATTAAATAATCAAGTTGATTATCCAAAAATGTTCTCTCTAAACAGTGGGAATACCAGATTATATGAGAAAATAATTGTTAGCTGAGAAGCTTTTGAAAGCTGGTGTAGTTTGGGAAACCCTGACAGAATAAAAAAACAACAACACTTTTTATCATTTAAGGAGAACAGATTGTACATTCTCCTTGGGATTTAAATAAAAATACAAATAACTCATTTGTATTCTGGGTCAGAGCGGAGGAGACAGAAAAAGACAGACAAGCAAAACCTCAGAGACCTACGAGGGATCCGAGCCCAGGCAGGCCGGCCAGCAGGGGGACAGGCTGAACCCGCAAGTGTGGCTCAAACCTCAACGGGCAAAAACCACTTTTTCGTGCCTTTCAGGGACACCGTATCTTCACTTCTGCACGTCCTCCGTCGCCGCTGGATCATCACATGGTTTTCATGTTGTGCCAGCTGGCGGATTTAAAACTACACTTTCCCTCCGAAGACCTTCTGAAACTTTGCCTCATGAAACGTTTATTCGATACTCTGCCATCGTCAGAGAACGTTAGCCGAGTCGGAGCTGACGGCTGAAGCTTTAGGTTGTCTTTAATCCACAAACCGCTCCCTCTACGTGCCCCTTAAAAAGCACCGCAGAGCCCTGAGAGAGGCTGCTACACTCCGCCCTCATGATAAATTCAATGCAGCGGAGCACTCGGGTGAATCTCGAGGTCACGGATGTGCATGAAGGGATGAGAGATCTGGATGAGATGTCGGACCGAGCCAAACAAACATCAAAATCTCCTCCGTCAGTCGGTCTCCCGGATAGGCGTCTGCTGAGCGCGCGAGCTCGTGCTCCGCTTCGCGTTCATACAGATGAAACGGTTCTCTCAGCGAGCAGGAAAGCGTTGCCGCGGCATCCGGCTGCCGCCTGTGGCAAAGGCCACAAACAGGGGGAGTTCTACGATGGCTCCATCCGGACGAGCTGGAAGTCGGACAGTACGAGGGGCTGGGTTTTGTTCCTACAGGCAGCCGTCATAGAACACGGAGGATTTAACACACTTCCTCTGACCTGCGTGGCGGCATTCAAGTTACTGCTCTGACATCTGACGACGAGTCATTGCCTCCTCTCATGCAGATATGAACTGAGGGAGTTTGAATCTGCTAATACACGTGGAGAGGATGCCAATGTTTAATTCCATTCTCTGTACTGTTGTTCAGTACAAAGCTTGTCTCAGCTTGTGCTGCCTTCAGGTCAAGGTGAAAATGTCAGAATTAGGAGTGGAGTTCACAAGTGGGAAATACAACACAATCAATTATTTTCCAGATTAATCCTGGAAAAATGCCCTCCGCGGTTTCCTAAAGCCCAAGGTGACCTCTTCAAGGTGACCTGCCCAAGGTGACCTCTTATGGCAGCAAATATTGAATTTACAGTGAAACGAAACAGAGAAAAGCTGCAAATCCAGAAGCTGGAACTGGGGACTGTTTGACATGTTTGCTTGAAAACGACTGATCGATCATCAAAACAGTTGCAAATGAATTTACTGTGGATGACTATCGATCGATCTTTGCGGGTTTCAAAATGTTGGCCCTGTTCTGAAACAAACCCCCGAAAAACCTACCCAGCCCCAACATGCATGAATTCTTTTTTTGGACAGTCAGACACAATGAGGTTGACCAGAACAAACCGAAAGTGTCCAAAGTGACTCAGACGTGGTCAAACTGTGTCCCAGCAGTTCACGTTTCCCACTCTGTCCGCCTCATAAAAAAAAAAATACACAAGAGGTCGTGCTGTCTGAGAGCTGCGTGTCTTTGCCCCAAGACATCACTTTCTAATCCTGCTCTCTTT
Source organism: Gadopsis marmoratus (assembly GCA_036023855.1). Classification (NCBI taxonomy): domain Eukaryota; kingdom Metazoa; phylum Chordata; class Actinopteri; order Centrarchiformes; family Percichthyidae; genus Gadopsis; species Gadopsis marmoratus. The sequence continues at coordinate 24,601 of JAVQJF010012437.1, forward strand.
ATCTCCCCTCTTCAGCACCCATTCACCCCCCCCCGAATCTCTGATCTGATCAGCTGCACCCTCCTCGCTGGCCCTGCAGTCAGACACGACCGGTCGCTTCTGTAGTCGACAAAATACTCCTCAAACTGCCAATGACGGAGCCCATAAGCTCCATCGTGGGAGGGGGAAGGATGTCGAAAGCCGCTGCCAAACATCCTATTGGTTGTGCTTACGGCAGCAAATCAAATGGCCAAGAGGTTAAGGGTCAAAGAAAGAGCAGCTAAACATCCTGTATAAAGAAATGACCTTACATACCGTTTAAATGAGTCTCTCTCTGTGTGTCACACGCTGGTAGCAAAGGTATGTTTTCCATATTATCTTTCATTAAATAACAGCAGCAAAGAGTTTCATGGAAATGGTCAGCAATGACCTAAAGTATCCTAAAGTATTCATAGAAACCCATGTTCAGCCTGTCGGGTTGAATAAACCCGCGTTGGCCCATAAGTCTGAAAAATAAATAAATAAATAAAGAGTTAAATTCGGTCTAAACGAGAGCGTCAGCTGAGTGCCTCAGCAGAGCATCGTTTTTCACCATCTGTGCATTAAGAGACAAAAAAACTGGACCTCTGCTGCGTTTTTGCAGCCTCTAGAGACAAGGTTCGGGTCTTTTTGCTGCTTTTCTTTGTTCCTCTAAAAGCATTTCTCCTGTGAGGGTCTGCTTCCGCTGACCCCCGAGTGTAAGTGAGGCCCCGCGTCCGCATCCCTGAGCCAGCGAAAGTGTCCGGTCCAGCAACACGACACGCTACAACTACATACCAAAATAGCACCGCCGGGGGAAATGCCATCCCATACTGTAGCAGCTCAACAAGTCAACACAGACCACAGCACAGCATATGACGCCGCACACGTGTTTCTTAACACTGCTGCAAAACGGGGAGAGCTTTGGGGGTATAAACCAGGACGATCTTATATTACAAGATGTTGACCAATACCCTACATGTCCACAAGCCTTTAACTGGCAAAAAAAACTTGGGCAAACGCCCGAAACGTGAGCTCTGGCGGCGTCCAACGACCAGCACGGCACTCCGCTTATCGGAAGGTCAGCTCCTCGTGCAGGAGTCTGACTGATAAAAGTCGCTGCTGTCACACAAAGCCGGAGTGATTTCCTTATTCGGCACGTGAAGGTCAGCGAGAGGCACAGAGAAAGCGGCGATCCACCGGGCCGCGCTGTTCGCTTTCATGCCGCCAGAACGCGGTGAGGTGACGTGGACAGGAAGAGAGAGAGAGAGAGAGAGAGAGAGGCTGGCTTCTCCTTGGCCGCTGGAAGGAGGCAGACGCTCCGCGGTTGTTGATGGTATTATATGCTGCAGATTAGCCGATTATGCTGAAGCTGAAACCAAAGTTGTTAGAAGTCCTCTGGGCTGCGGGGGGAGACATTGGGTGACATTAGGGCAGATTTCAGCTGAAAATTAGATGATACAGGCAGCGACATCGTCATCCTCCCATGCGACTCCTCTGTAATTCTGTATAGATGATCGTACTGGGACCCACCTCGCACGCTGCATTTCAACAGCAGCAGCAAGGAGCTCATACTGCAGCCTTGTTATATGTTAAAGGAAGAGTTCCACTGAAAAATAACGCACCGCTGCTTCAGAGAAACAGCTAAAGTGTCTTCTTGGTCTTTTCTCCCCGTGATCTTATTACACTTCTGTCTGTGTACAAATTGAAACAGGTGAGACACGACGGGTTGATCGGTGCCACGCCAGCTTCCTCAGGCTTCCTGCTTCAGGTTCGTGGCGCGACATGCAAAACACACCGACAGCTTCTAAAGTACGATGCGCTGTTAAAAAGAGTTTAAACAATCCAACAGTACGTGGAGCAGTTGAGCTGCGATGGAGCAACTGACAATGGGGGGGCGACATGATGGACGAGACGCCAGGCAACGACAGCAAGAGGCGGAGAGTCGTGCTGACAACATCTGCACACGGCGGCGAGCATGAAGCCGCCACGCAGTTAGAATTACCACAGATACTGAGAAGAGGATGAACGTTATGGGGATGTGATGGCGGCGGACTGTGTTCAGAGGAAAATAAATGTTTGATGAGGCAGAGACGAGCGCGTCGATTGATCCCCAAAGTATCGGTAGTACAGACGCCGACGTTCTTGAGCATCAGACCAGAGCCAGAAGAATGAATACGCAAAAGTATAGTTTCTCAATTTCGTTAACTTTTTCCATTAAAAAAAGGACTTCAATTGAAATTTTACTGTTTTCTAGGTCAACAATTTAGCAAATCCTTCGCTTGCCTTGGGTTTGGTTTTTTTAGCCAATTTATGTCTATATTCAGACAAAGCGATAACTGACGCCGGCATTTAAAGCAGCTTTTGCTCACGGAGAGCGCAGGGTGTCAGCAACAGGCATCCGACGCCCGGCGTTGTTTGGGAGGAGATCAAAAGCCGAACTTCTCGCTCACCGCATGCCATGCAGAGCCACAACACAGGGGACGACGTGCGCCTGTACCTCTCTCGGTGTAGCGGGAACATTTCACAGCTCGCGGGCGACTCCTCTGCTGCAGAACAGGAGGGAAGAGGATCCACGTTACACACGCTGAAATAAGTGGCCCGCGGAGCTCGTCGGCCGTTATTTTGTGACATTTGCTTGGCGCCGAGCAGCTGCTGACACCGAGTGCTGATCCAACAATGACATTTTCCCCCCCGCACAGGGTGGCCACACGAATTACACCTCAAGCAGACGTGGAAGCTACAATCCAATTTATGTCGAGTGGTCTCAACATAAAGAGAAAAGAACCCGGAAACGTTTCGACAGGTTTCATCGGCAGAACTGACAAACTGCAAATAGCCCTTTCAAATGTAAGAAACACGGATCAGTTAATACACCCCAGTGAAAGAAACACACTCATCACGGTTCCACTTAAAAACGTGGCGCCTTAAAATACAAGTGACAGCAAAAGTTGCATTATTAACACTCACCTCGCAGACCCAAGTACTAATAATGGGTCGCACTCAGAAAATATGATATTTCTGATAAATATATCATTTAACTGGATGAATGGAAAAGCTAGTGCTGGAGGCCGGACATGAACTACACCTCGTCTGCGTCGGCAGGGCAAGTAGTCTCTCCATCAAGCGACATATTCCGTTTCCAGCTTTCTGCTGCCCGACTGTGCGACAGAGATGCAGTATGTGCCGATATGACTTGGTATGTCCCATCCTCATGTACACATATGGGATACACAACTGGGTCTGCTGGATGGGGGCTGGAAGGTCAACATTAGGCACTTTACATTAAACAAACGTCATTTTGCCACTTTGTTGGCTATTTGAGTGCAACACCCGGGTGGGAATTTGACTGTCTGCTTGTGCTCTCGAACGCCGAGCGTCCCGAGTGTCTCGTGTGAGGAGGAGCCGCAGGTTCCGTCTGGTCTGAAGGACACTCGAAGGACAAACCTCCATGTGCTTTGGAGGGACCCGGCTGACTGACAGCTGCAGACGTGGCTAATTAACAAGTGCATCACGTGGCGGTTTCACTGGCCTGAGGAAGTCGTTTACGTTGTAAGTCTGCAACTGTACTTTGCAGGCACGTTAAAAAAGACACCTTCTGATGGTGACGTGTGCATCAGTCAGCCCATCAACAAGCCCAGCAGAGCTGTGAGGACCAACTCTGCCCCCATCCAGTCAGCTGAGCAGCCAAAGTGTCACTAAACTGGTCTAGATGGGGGGGGGGGGCACAACATGGAGGATGAGGATGTGTTTCAGCCAACACACACACACACAATGTGAATGTAACAACAATTCTGGTGGAACTGGGTCACCTGCGGTCCTCCAGCAACAGACCCCCCCCCGGAACGTCTCCCCGAACGTCAACAAAGGGAACAGCTACGTGTCACATGGGAACTGACGCCGATGTTCCCGTTCGACGGCCACCAAGACGCTCGAAGACGGAACGAGACGCCTCCGCCTGAACCGGGTCGAGCGGCCGCGAGCAAAAAACAAAAAGTCCCGCGGAAAAAGTTCAGTTTCGACGCGTCCGACCCGCAGCGTCGCGACACGGACCCTTACCCCCCTTACCCCATGCTCCGAGGCTCCGAGGCTCCGGGGGTCCGAGGCTCCGGGTGCTGGTCTGACGGCAGATTCCACTCGCAGGTCCACTTTCTGTCCCTTGTGTCTCGTCTGTTTCCAAACTGGTTCGCTTCTTCCTCGAAATGCTTGGGGGGACAAATCACTTCCGACTCCAGATCCCCTCCAACAGCCCTCCCTCTCCCTCCCTCTCCAACTAAGTTCTTGTCCTGCAGGTCCGCCTGACTTCCTTTGTCCGGATCTGCCGTCCGTCTGCGCGCCGGACAGACGGACTGACGTCGATGTGGGGTCCGGCAGCAGAGCGCGTTTGGCCCAAACCGCTTGCAGGACTTGCGCTGCCTCCGCGCCAGATCGACCCCGGGATCCCGTTCAGTTCTCCCTCGGCGGGGATCACCGCGGAGACTCTTCGGCGCCACCTGACGGCCACGCTGCGAACTACAGGCCGCCGCCTCCGCGTCGCCTACTTTCACGCTACAGACATCAGACTGTGAGAATGTGCCGAAAACGGCCTCTGATGAGCATCTGAGAATAAATAATAAAATAATAAAGTCAGTCAAATGTTCCATCCTGCAGATGGATCTCACGTTAAATCATATTCAGTATAAAGCTGTTTCATAAAGAGACCATGTGTGGATCCTATCAAACACCATGACGGATAAAACCACATGGAAACGTTACATATGATGCTGCTGGTGGGACAGGAAAGCATATAAGGCTGCAAACCCGATTGTAACAACTCCCCAAGTCCTTACAGGAATATTATGCATTATTATTATTATTATTATTATTATTATGATGTTATTCATTGGCGACCGAAGCATATTTCACATTGTGTCATCAAACGACTGTGTTCACCACATTATATAAGGGACAGTGAACTAAACCCGATTAAGGCTGCACACACACATGTGACAGAAGACCCTTTGAAACGTGAGTGAAATATCACGCAAAACATCAAACCACAGGAAAATATGCTCAGAAAAAGTGATGTACACTGAAAGTCCCTTTGGGAATATAATTTGATTGTTCCAGTGATTTCTCAGCTTTGCATAGCTTTTTGAAAGCAAACTTAACCCCCTTTTTTTAAGCCACACGCGGTTTAAACATTCTTCAGAAATCTGAGTTGATGTGACAAAAAAAAACCCATTAGCATTTACACCAACATGCACAAATTAAATATTAAATTATAGAATGATAGAGAAAAACTCTATCATCTATCACTCTATTTTGAGAAGAACCTCAAAATGAAATGCGATTTTGTATGTACTGCTACAATTGTGATTGTTCGAGGCAAGAAAACTGGAAGATATTTCACCCATTTATTTCTCCTTATTAAAGTGGCACAAACTTCCTCATAAAATCGCTGCTGTAAGTAACCCACTTAGAAAAAGCTACTCTTTGCCTCATTATTTCATACAGGCCTTCGTAAGGAGTCACCACCAATTTAAAATAAACTACTTTTCTTGCATGAATAGGGGCCGAATCTGGGCGAGTGGAGCATCAAATGTAGTGGAAGAGCGATGGGAGCAGCTCCTGTGCACTAATCGTGCTGCTCAGTGGCCTGTTACAGGTGACTGCTACTCTGTGCTGCAGGGAGGCAATGGGGAGGATTTCTGCCTTACCTGCGAACAAGCCTCATGTTCATTTAGAAAGACACTACTCAGCCGGTCCAGGGCAGTTTGCAGCACAGCTGGACGTCTGGGCAGGACGGGGCCGAACCTCCAGGCCGCCGCCTTTAACACACGGAGCCTTAATCACCTCTGGCAGCCCAGTGTGCACACACAGATGGGTCTCCATGTTTCTCTCCTTCTCCAGTCAAGCAGCGGCTGAATCAAACTCATAGTGTCTTCTTCACGCTCACTGTGGCCGGTATGACAGAGAGATAAAGACCTGCATGGTGTGAAAAACAAGGCATCATCTGCACAGGGAGTGAAGTCTAGACAGAGAATTAAATCGTACATGTTGCCATTCTCACAGAAGCTGTTTTGCAGTTACTCTCCTTGCATGGACTTTACATTGAAAAATAGAAATTGGCATAAATATCCTCTGCAAGAAGTGTGTCTGTCCACACATTGATCTATTTAAATGACTCATCGCATGTTTTTTGGTAGCTGGAAGTCGTAGAGCAGCCTGTAAACCCACCACAACACACAGTAGCCACCTTCTGATAATTGCTGAATAAAGAAAAAAGAAACAGACAAAACACCTGACACAAAATTTGATTCCTCTGTCTCGCGGTCTTCAGAAGAAGAGTCTTACTTCATCATCAGGTTCTGAATGGTGCGACTGTACAATCTAATGGCTCAAAGGTAATTTTATAGTTATATGTTCCCATATATTCTATGCAAATGTATCACAAACGACAACAATTACATTTTATCTGCTGAACAAAGGTCAGGAGCAGATAAAATCAGGTGCATGTCATCCACATTTATCAGTGTAGACACAGACAAGAGGCAGGCAGCAGGTGATGAACTTCAAAACGGATCCTGATCCGTGGGGTATCAGAGCTTGCGATCCACAATGAAATAAAATACTAACCTATGTAATGCGGTTAAAAATATAAAGAACATTTTAAAGACGTTGGTTTATCAATTAAGGTGCATTTTTGGTAACAGCCATAAACATATGTTACCAAAGTGACTGTGGATTTTAAGTTAAATCATATTTTAAATTTTGTCAGGACCCAAAAATGTATTTAACCGCATTAAAACGTTCAGCATTCCATCAAAGCTGCTCGGATATCCTGTTATTTGCTTTACTGGATAAAGAAAAGTACTAATTTATACGATCTGAAGAGAAACACGATAAACGTTTAGTGTAGAGGGTTACGCCGACATTTCACCAGCAGAGGGCAGCAACGCGCCGCCCCTGCGTCCGGCCTGCCGTAATCGTCGTCTCCTTCTTGTGACGTCTTCAAATAGCGACCGTCGGCGGTAGACACGAGGATGCGTCGCTCGACATTGAAACAGGGTGTTTCTTTGTGATTCTTCTGCCTCACACATACACAGAAATACCGATTTAGCCGCAGGGCAGCGAGACGAACCTGACATGGCCGACTTCTCGTCGCTGGGTCTCTCCGACTGGCTGGTCGCGCAGTGCAAACAGCTGGGCATCAGCAGGCCCACCGCTGTCCAGGAAAGCTGCGTGCCGGCGATACTAGAAGGTAAGACGCGACAGTCGTCGGGTTAAAAACACACCGCCCGGCTCAGGGGAGTGAAGGTGTCGTGTGTTTTCCCCTCCCAGGTCGGGACTGTCTGGGCTGTGCGAAGACCGGAAGTGGGAAGACGGCCGCGTTCGTGCTGCCGGTGCTGCAGAAGCTGTCCGAGGACCCGTACGGCATCTTCTGCCTGGCGCTCGCTCCTACCAGGTCAGAGAGCAGCTACACGCTGGCGTTCAGGGCGTTTATGGGAGGAAGAGTCCGCGTTGAAACACTCGGGACGTGTCCGTCGTCCATTGTTATTGGATGGTTCTCCTTCCTGCTCAGATGGCGTCCTGACCAGATGTTCCTAGAGTTCACAGTGGAGGGTGTTTTTAAGAGTAAATGTTTTATTGATCTAAACCATCAGTGGTAAATAAAGCACAATGGTTAATTGATTTTTGAACTGAACAATCTAAAAATCAAAAGTCCTTAACATGTCAGACACACATAAGCTCAGATCCTAAATAATGTTTCTGAGATATAAAGAGTCTTATTTCATATATTTACCATTTCGGCTCACAGAATGCAACACATATTTGAAATGCATCTGTTTCTTTCAAGTCTATCGTGCATGTGTTATTGATACCGATGGTGTTGTACGTGTGATGTGATGCAGGGAGCTCGCCTATCAGATTGCAGAGCAGTTTCGAGTCCTGGGGAAGCCTCTGGGTCTGAGAGACTGCATCGTCGTCGGTGGAATGGGTAACTACGTACATCGCATCACATCACCGCAGCAAATGCACCCACAACACGGCCAGAGACTCTGGGGAACTACAAGCGCACGTGGATCAATGTTTCCGGAACCATCGTGCTAAATACATCCAGGGAAATCTGGCTGAAGTTGCTTTTTATTCTCGCATTAACCTTTTTAATTTTCTTTGGAATATAAACGTCACAGACCGGCAGGGATGTTGGTTCGGGGCGCTTGAGAAGTTTGCGATGTGCTCATGTGTAGCATCACTCAGGTTGCCTTCGTAGATGGATTTAATTGCCTTTATGTGAACGATCTCATGTAGCCACGCCTCTGTTATGTGTACCACTCTTATTTTGAGAGTCTGCCGGAGATTTAAAGCCCAGGTGTTGCATTGCCACTGCAGAAAACATAAATGAAACACTGCTGCCAGTTACTGTTGGATTCCACCGGAGCCTCTCCTCTCTGCTGACGTCGCTGCTGTTGTGTTGCTGACAGACATGGTGAGCCAGGCCCTGGAGCTGTCCAACAAACCACACGTGGTTGTGGCGACGCCGGGCCGGCTGGCTGATCACATCCGCAGCTCCGACACCTTCAGCATGAGCAAGATCCAGTTTCTGGTGAGTTCAGGAAGGACCACAAATGGAGACTTGGACAAGGTTTCAACGCCGTGTCTCTGCTGTAGCTCTCATATGCTACAAGATCTGTTTGGCCACGTTAGAACTAAGTTTAGAGATGTCCATCCAACGTAATGCTTTATTTTTCTCTAAACACACAGACGGTTACCGAGCTTTTTATTTTTAAACTCGGTGGCGTCCCAGATTTGAAAGTTTGTAGAGTCTTGGAAAAGTCCTGTGCTGAAATCAGTTCTGTAAATGCTTGAACTTTTAGATTTGTATGTGAGGAGACTAGCTGTCATCTTTGTTGTATTTCTGATGCCACTTCACCACCCACTGTTTTGCAACAACTGACAAATGCAGTTTGTGATATCTTCTTTGTGCTTGTCAGATTTTGGACGAGGCGGATCGGCTGTTGGAGCAGGGTTGCACTGACTTCACCAAAGACCTGGAGACGATCCTGGGGATTTTACCGGCTAAACGGCAGACGCTGCTGTTCAGCGCCACGCTCACCGACACCCTGCACGAGCTAAAGAACATCGCCATGAACAAACCGTACTTCTGGGAGAGCACATCAGAGTGAGTGACCTGCTGCTGTTTGCAGGAAGAGTATTCAGTGTATTTGTAGGCATCAACCTTTCATTAAAGAAAAGGTGGAAGAGAACGCACAGGATCAGATGCACTAAAGCTTTTGTGACTCATTTCAGATGCGTTCTGTGCAATAAATCTTGTGTTTTTTATAAAACGGGAGCACCGGCCTGGACGTCATCTGATCTCGGGGGCGTCTTTCGCACAAATGCCTTTGGATGTGTGCAAATAAAGGGAGCGGAAATGTTTAGTTGGGTTGACAGAGCATTCTGCTGGATTTACGGACGCTCAGACCATTTGTAGGGTTGAGATATGCGCAGAAAGTGGCTACAAACTCATGCAGGTGAATTCAATGAAGGTTGTGATATGAGACAGAAGCTGGATGCAGAATAAAACCGTATCACCTCAGAGCAGGAGCTGTGCTTCGATGGTTGTTACAGCTGACATGTTACCGTTACATGTTTGTGCTGTTAGAGGTACGCTGAGCAGATTTTCCACTTGCTCTGTGCAGCTGAATATGAAGACGCTCTGATTTGATCACAACAGTAGTCTATGGCCTCTGACCTCTCTGGCAACGGGAAATCTCATTTATCGCTATGGAAAAGTGAAATATCACATTCCTGTTGATAACAGGACACGGACCGTGGAGGAGCTGGACCAGAGGTACATCCTCACTCCAGAGAAGGTGAAGGACGCCTACCTGGTCCACCTGATCCAGACGTTTACTGACGAGCATGACGACTGGTCCATCATCATCTTCACCAACACGTGCAAGTAAGAAGTGATCAAAATGACATATTCATTGCATGCCTGTACAGTCGTGAGCTTTGTAGTGACCCTAATGCGATCCATGCCTGTTTCCTGTATGAGAAGTGTAACGTTTTGGGAGAGAGGCTGCCAGTGTGCTGTTGATCAACTTCATGGTGATTTTTGAGGCCGTAGTTTTGCTGAGTTGGACTGCGATTTGTGGAGTTTATTACAAATGGCTACATTGTCTTTTATTGTATAGTCTGGTGTGGTTCATATGAAATAGCATATTTATTACATAAATTAATTTTGTTTTAATGCATTCTTTCTCAGGAACTGCCAAATCCTCACCATGATGCTTCGTGAATTTAACTTTCCAACCATCTCCCTGCACTCCATGATGAAACAGGTGGGACTGCAACTGACATTGTTTTGCTAGCAAGCACATTTCCATAACGGAAGGCTGCCGAAGGACATTTGTTAGGGTTATGAGGTTGATGACTGCTGACTGAGAGTCTGTTTTACTGGTCAGTTAAGTTTACACATACAAAGAGTTTGACTTTGCTCTGTGTGAGAGAAAGGAGCTGCCTGACAGGTCGTGTTGGATGCGGGACTCATATTCGCCTCATTTACGGGACAAAGACAGAATATACATTGCCGAGAACAAAGCCCTTGTGATAATATAGGAGCCATCGGTGTAAGTGATTAAAGCGTATTAAACCAGGATGAATGGGCCTGAACGACTGCTCCTTATCTTCTCCAGAAACAACGGTTTGCAAACCTCGCCAAGTTCAAGGCCAGCGTCTACAAAATCCTGATTGCAACAGACGTGGCTGCCAGGTAGGAGGTGCCGCTGCACGACTCTGGGACGATGGTAGTCTTTTACATATTTAAAAGTTGAATGAGTTTTAACAGAATAATCCATCAGTTCTTCCTAAAGTCGTCGCACAGTTTCCGACTGAGGTTTAATACAGGCGGCTGTAGACGGGCTGAGATCACCTTGTTCTGACACCCTTCCTGTTCTTTCGGACCCTCAGAGGTTTGGATATTCCAACTGTCCAGGTCGTCATCAACCACAACACCCCAGGACTTCCTAAAATCTACATCCACAGAGTGGGACGAACAGCAAGAGCAGGTAACCTTTAAACTTACATTTAACTTTCCTTTTTTAATAAAATCGTAAACGCCACCCTCACCCTCGTGTCCCTCGTCTGACTTACTCTGGATCGTTGCACGTCCAAAATAAATGCAGCTCATCCATGAGGTTTTCGTCCTCTGCAGGGAGGAATGGCGTGTCCATCACACTGGTGACGCAGTACGACATCCACCTGGTTCACTCCATCGAAGAACAGAACAGTGAGTTACCTGGTTACAAAGAGTGAATTAAAATTAAAAAATGTCTTTTGTGTTTATATTCTGAGCTGCCAGCTCGTCCGTATCTTCCACTTCCTATTTTTTGGCCTTTATTACAAAACTGAAAAGGACATTAAGTTACAAGTCTTGGACCAGATAACACGATTACATGGTTTTAACCACCTACCAGTTCATCATCTGCAGTGTGTGTAAAAGTGTGGTGTAACTGTTGTATTTCTACAGAGACAAAGCTGAAGGAATATCCTGTGGAGGAGAAGGAAGTCTTGAAGATCCTGACCCAGGTCAACGTGACCAGACGGAAGTGGGAAATTGTACGAATGCCTCCTTTCTTCATTTTGAGTCATTAATCTAACCTCTTGGAAGTTTGGTGAATGACAGTTAGTGCTAATTGAATGTTTTCATGGTTTGGGGCTATATTCATGACAGATTTGTTCCAAAATTTGAACCAGGACCTGAAAAACATTTTCTTGAATTTTTGTCTTTGACTTAATTACAGACAACATGATTGTTTTTATATTTTTCGGTCTGGACATCATTTGTTTTGGACGATAGTTGAACTTGTATTTTCTCACTAAATTACTTAGTGAGCAGGATTTATAAGGTTTTGATGGGAAACTCTTTTATACATTGTAGAAACTCGAGTCAACAGACTTTGATGAGAAGAAGGAGATCAACAAGAGGAAACAGCTGATCTTGGAGGGGAAGGTGAGTTCATTTTTCTTTTTCAACAGCCAAACATTTACTTCAACACAGTTGGCACATTCTAGGAAAGTCGGGTTCAGTGGGTGGGAGAAACTCTACAAAAATATTACAAGGCTTATGAATTCAGGTGCAACCTGTCCTGCTGTGAGCTTTGGGACCAGCTCATGATTGAAAATGGCTTGTTGTTGACTTGTGATCAAACTGGCTTTTCAGGATCCAGACATGGAGGCTAAGAGGAAGGCAGAGCTGGAGAAGATCAGGCGTCAGAAGAAGAAGTTCAAACAGAAACAGAAACACCTGAAAAAGGTGGTGGCACAGGCAGCATTATGAAAACTGCTGAGCCCCATGTATATACGTTTATTACTGTCCCAATATCTGTAATATTTTCACAACATAAAAACAACTGCTCAAGTTGACAGCCTTTTATTGATTCAGTTCAACAAGGAACAACCATGTTGTGATGAAACTCCACTGCAAATAAGTCATTTCAAATAGGTATTTACATCACATTGAGCTCTCTAGTCTGTTAACTTAATCTGCCTGTTTTTTTGAGTTTGGATGCAAATGTTTGACTAATCTACAACTGAATCACTCCTTCCATGATCACTGCACATGTTGAAGTTTATTGTGGCTCAGAATATGACAAAATAAACACCGATGCATACAATATTACAGCAGCAGGTTCTTAAAGCTATAACATGTTAGGATGTCAATGGAACGGGCTGTGATGTGAAACTAAATCATTGCAAAAATGAGTCGCACGATGCCAACAAAACTATTTCTAAGTCAATTAAACATGGCAACTTCTACTTGCAACATGATTGTCACGTGTCTGCTGAAATGAGAAGCAGGTGAGAAACAGTGAAGTACATTCTTACTGTTCAGAAAGCATCTATCCTGGAAGAGTTTAAAAAAAACAAACTACAATCCCTCAGAGTTGGAGGAAATGCAGAACTAACCAACGGAAGCGGCATCCGCCTCATTTCTGTTGTCAGCAAGTTGCTAGAAAAACAGGTTTTAGTAAAACTACACAAAAGGGCTAAAAATAACACCCAGCTGAACAGAACATGACAAAGCAGTGAATCATCTGACAAAAGCAAAGTTTGGATCAACTCAAGGTTCACAGTTCTCCAGGAAGAGGGTTTGGGATCCACATACATCTCAAGAGGAACTCTACAAGGAATACATAATGCAGGCAGAACAGCTTTTTACTAATCAAAAGTCCACAGAAGGAAAAATAAATACCAGCCTTCCATTTGTTTTACTCCACAGAGAAGGAAGGTGGCTTTTTTTCATCCCTCTTATGAGAAACAAACCAGCTGCTAAACTCGCTGACCTCGGTACCTGGCCTGATTTTATTAGAAAAATAAAACAAGTCTTTTTCTGTGGGGTTCTTGAGCCCTCTGGTGTCTGGAAGGTGTTTTTATGCTGGTAGTTTGATTTGCACTACATTCATGCTTGTGCTGCAGCTGTTTATCTGAAGGTGATTGGTTATAGGCACTGATTCACTTTTCATTCATCTCCTTGCCATCATCTAACCAGTGTTCCACAATTTCCACTGTGTGCAACTGGGGTTTAGGCAAGTGTCAAAATATTGTAATACACACGAACCAAAGATCTTTCATGTTATGTAGATTTTTAAATCGAAGGGTTATGTTGAGATTTGACATTTTTTAGATTTGTTTAGGTGGGCAATATGGCCATCAGCCTGGCTGTATTGCTTTCCCTGTGAACTGACATCGAGTTTACGACATCTACTGGGACTGAACAATCCTAAATTCACACATGTTCCTCAAAGTTTTTAACCCTGGCAATGCAGTTTTCCAGAAATTCTCAGCCTTCTCTCCCTCAGCCACCTTCCTCTTCTCCTTACTTGTGGTGGATTGATTGCCACGACCGCCTGTAAGCCTTGACTATCACCCTTCTTTCCGCCTCGTTTGGTTTCTTTCACCTCAACCAGGGATATGTGTGTTGAGTGTTGACAGTCCACAATCCCCTGAGGAATCAATCGATGCAAAGCATTCAAGTATTTGCCAATCTAAGCATACACAGAGTGTTTTGAAAAAGACATCTGGTCATGAAGCACAGTGGGACATCAACAACCCCTGCTTTCAAAAGATTAAACTAAGAAAAAGCCTTGCCGAAACATCAAATGACATTGAGCATACTCAATGCTGGTCGTGTTTGATAGTTTCGATGACTTTTTGCAATTTTGTGCTCTATGATAAGAAAAAACTGTCCCATGAAGATCGCGATATCGGTGGGATTCGCGTGTCATGCCTTGAGAAAACAGTCTGAAATCCTCATGCCACTCCACCACTGCCGTGTGGTTGAAACCACCCCATTAAAGACCTTGTGAGTGAGCCAGTGGTTCTCAAGGCAAATGAAAGGTATTTCAATTTAAGGCTCTTTAATCTCAGACTTGAGCACAGAAACCGTGTTTATGTCCTCTCCGAGAGGGTGCGTCGACTGCTGCTTCCTTCAGAGGCTGCTGAGGTTCTTGCCGCTCTCCTCCCATGATAAACCAAATTTAAAAAGATACGGGTTGAGCAACCAACCGACTTTTAGCATGGGGATTTTGCGTTACTTGTTCGATGATTTCCTGTAATCATGCCCACCCCCCCTGCAAGTTTGGAGAACAAGTTCTTCAAATTCAGCTGAAAGCTTCGATCCCTATCTGAAGATAAGATAGCTTTCCTGGAGGCTGTGGGTTGAAGGGGTTGGCTGGATCATTTTGTTGGGAGTTGAGCCTCATTTGGATTCCCAGTAAAGACCGTTGAGATCTCCCCTCTGTTTCCTTCAGCAGCTCGACCACACGCCGCCATCTTCTTGACTTCACTCCACTTTGCACGGACATCGGTCCCTGCCTCTCGCTTGTTCACTCGGCCTCTCTTGCCATCTCCCCGCCCGTCTGTTCGCGCTCTCTTCTACCCTTTCATTTCTCTCGCTGGTCATTGGTTTGGTTTCGCTATCCCGTCGCTTTCACTCGGTGGTGCTTCGGTTGTAGCAGAGGAAAACAGGTATCCATTTTATGTTTCTATTATTTCTCAAGATTAAAAAGCTGATGAACTAAGCTCAGCTCAAGCCTAGCTCCCTTCTTCAGGTGACCTGCAAGACACAAAGCAGATTTATAACCATGTGACCCAAATGTGCCCTCGGACCCCCCTAGAGGGTTCTACTATGTTTTATGTACTTACACTTTAGTACTGTGACAGTCCAGTCACCCCACCAAGCTGGTATGCACGTTCGCCCTGATAAGTCGAGTCCTGGGACAAAGCCACATCAATTTGGGACTTGAACTCATCGCCCAGGTAGCTGTCCTGGAAAACAGGACAACAGAAACATCATTGCAGACATACTTTCAGCCTTTTTCAGTGAGATCTGTGCCAGGAACATTAAATTTCTTCTAATGCAAACCGATTACATTATTCCTACCTTATTTTTTACTAGATTTGCTTAATACAAATTTAGTAACTAAATTATATTACTCAATATAGAATTGAATTCAATCCAACATACTCGTCCAACGGAAGGTAATAAGTGACTGTTGATTAAGACCTATTACAGGTCTATTCTCTTCAATATAAAATATATGAGCAAGTGATAATTCATATCAAGTGGCAACTAACAAATATTTGTGCACGTATAAATAAAGAAAAAGGAGATGAGATTAAAAATAAAAATGATAACATTGATTATCATGTATAACATATCTTGAATATTTGATAAATATTAAGCGACAGCGATGTTACCTGGGACAGCTCTGGCTGTGAGAGGCCAGGCTGGCTCATCTGAGAGGGCTGGCTCATGGAGATGTATCCCTGTGTCAGTGGCCCCTGGGAGAAGGACTGGGAGGCCCCATCCTGGCTGATCTGACTGTGCGGTCCATTACCCTGACTGGCACCCTGGTTTCCCGAGCCACGGACCCTCTGCCGCCCGCCACGTCCAGGCTTTCCCTTCATAGCTCCACGGCCTTATGAAATAAAACAGATCAGGACCAGAGTCAAAACCAACCAACCATTGTTCTAATGTCATATTGTGTTATTTACACTAGATGGGAGAAGAACCACAGCAAGTGAAGCTTACAATAGAGACAGGGTGTGATCTCGGACCCTGCAACTTGTGGTTTTTCAGCTTTTTATCTAGAGTTCAGCTCTGGAAAAACATCCAAATTTTCCAACGTTCATTTTACTCAAACACATACCTATAAATAGTAAAACCAGAGAACTGTTCATTTTGCAGTGATCTCTTAATTTTTTTCCAGAGCTGTATATAACACTGCATGAAATAGCAACATTAGTCCAGTAGTTTGACCTCAGCTTATTTAATTATGTGCTTTTCAAGCATGCGAAACTACTGGTTATCAGGTGTCAACATTTGTTTCCATACCCTGATTAACCTTGTGTTACGGGGTAATCTCCTCCAGAGTTCCTCATTTTCAGTTTATGTATTGGTTCGGTGGACAATCTCAGTGCTGTGCTTTACCTGCAGCAGGGCCGTTGGTTTGACCCAGGTAACCGGGCGGAGGCATTGGCGGCATCACCAAGTTGAAGGGTATGGGAATATTCATAGCAGCCATGTGACCGGGGCCTGCTCCAATCATCCCGATCTGGTCGTGAGTTTGAAAGTACATGTTGGATGGACGTCCGGCTGAAAGAAAACACCCCAAACAAGGCTAATGTCAGTTTTTTTTTTTTTTTTTTTACAAAGAAAACAAGACCAGGCAAGAATCGTTTTTGCTGGACTGTAATGCAGCTCGTTTGCATCGGTTGGAGTCATACCATAAGATAGTGAATGTATATAAAATAAATACCAGCATTGCTGCGGTCGTAGGCAGAGCCAGGGATGAGGGCCTCACGGGCATCGTACATCGCAGTACTCATAAAACGTCCCCCCTGGAAAACAGACAATCACCATTTCGTACAGTTGCATACTTTTTGGACTGTTAACCAAGTTATTTTGACTAATGATTTATCTGCCCATTATTTGTTTACAATGAACCATTTGGTCTAAAAATTTTGAAATGTCTTCAAATTACTGTCTCTCAGATATTCAATTTACTATCAAAGAGGACTAAGAAAACCAGGACCAAGAAAACCAAGTAATAATAGTTGCCAATTAATCTGTTAACTAACCAATTAACCTAATTGTTCACCTCTACACAGATTCAGACTTTAGATAAAAGAAGTCTAATAAATGTACAATTGCCTTTAAATCAATACTGAGGCAGAATAAAGGACGCAACACAAATGCTCCTAACAGTTTGGTCAGTATGAGTTTGTTGTCAGGTGTTTGCCTCCAGAGCATGACGGGTGCACATACAGTAGGTTGCTGTACTCACAGGGTTAATGGTGTTGACCAGTTTGCGGGGCTTGCTGAACTGCATGAGGCTCTCCCTCAAGTTGTTGAGGGGTCCCTCCACAAGGACTTTCTGCTCTTTGTAGTTGTTCAGCAGGTTGTTCCACAGCGGCTGCTTGGAGAGGGCCTTGGGGTTTCCCACGATGATCACACCATACCTTAATTTCGAAATGCAGTAGAAATTTTGGATTGAAATAATTTTGTGTAGAAATTTTCACAATATCTTTCAAATTATTCTGGCACAAGTTTTTGTATGTAGGAACTCCAGCAGTCGGATTATTCCTACTGTGCACCCCTACATACAACTAATAGTAGGCAGGTCTACTCTAAAGATTGTTACAGTGTATACGATACATGTTCACACTGCAACAAGGTCAAAAGATTTTTTTAAACAATTTATATAATTTGCATGATTCCTAATTAGCTCATCATAAGCTAATGAGCTGGCTACACTGTGATGTCTTAACAGCTCTACTGAGTTTTTTTACTTGGCTCTGGTCAGCGCCACATTGAGACGACGAGGGTCATTCAGGAAGCCGATGCCCTGGTGCTCATTGGCACGAACACAAGACAGGATGATGAAGTCCTTCTCTCTGCCCTGGAAGGCATCCACACTGGCAATTTCCACTTGCTATAATGGGACAGGACAAGAGGAGGATGAGGGAGGGATTGCATAGTAAAAACAGAGGAACAGATTTGGTCCAACACCACAGAGCAATCTCATTAATGATAATTGAAGTTTACAATCAATTTGAATTTATTCTCAGCACTGGCCAACGTTTCTCCATCTCTTCTGTGGAGAGAACTCAATAACCACACACAACCCCCAAGACAACACTATTCTATTATTTATTTTAAATTTAAAAAAAATAAAGTTAAGCTACATCTGTGTACATCTGGGTAGTTAGTACCTGATAGAGTTTGGTGTGGAGGGAACCACTGAACTGCATGTACTGGACCAGGTAGGAGCGCTGACCCTCGTACGGGGTGATGATGCCAATCTGGTCAGGTTTGGCTCCAGCCTTCAGCAGCCTGGTGGTGATCTTCTCTACGTTGGCAGCTTCCGTCCTTAAAAACATCGGCATCAGTTAAATACTGTACTGCTCAGTACTGAGACATTACATGTGGAGTCTCAACTTTAGGTTTACTTTACTTGCTAAAGCGGCAAATAAATAACTTGTTTAGGAGATGATGACGAAAATGTCACTGCATCAGGTTAATCTTACTTCTCTAGAAGTCTAGTCCTCAACTACTTCAGCTTGCCATACTGGTTTTGATGTGAAGGTTGTAGGAGAGCACAGAGCTTTGAGGTAAATTACACAATGTAACCCAAACAACCGTTACCTGTTAAGGTAAGAGGTTCCAGAGCTGGCAATCTCCTCCTGACCCTGAGTCACGTAGAAGAACATGGGCTTATCCGGCTGTGGCCACTGGAAGTCAAAGCCTTTCTTGATGCGGTCAGCTAGGAGAACAACAAGATTTCATTATAGTTTTAGATTAGTTTTGAAGATCTTTCTGCCTGCTAATGTACCAGCCACAGTGAAAATGTATTTGCCCCTCCAACCAAACCAGATAATTAACTCCTGAAAACTGACAAACCTGCAGTGACGCCATTCTGCAGGGAGCCCTCATAGAAGATGTTGGAGGGGAAGGCACTGAGAGCCGGGTGCATGCGGTACTGGACCTGCAGGCGGATTGGCCGGATCCCTAGAACGACCAAGCGTTCAAACAGGGACTGGGACAGTCCTGCTTTGGCTGCCTTCTTACACATCACCACAGGACCCAACTGGCAGTGATCCCCCACCAGAATGAGCTGAGTGGAGGAAGATGGGTCACAAGTGTGAAAAGTGGAACAGAACCATGTAAGACGTTTTTGTTCAAGACAAATAATTTTGCTCTTCTTAGATATTTTTCACATTATCCATACAAATTACTTCAACATGCTGATTAAAAATTCTAATAAACGCTGACTTAGTTGCACATGGTTCTATGACACTCGATTCTATATTCTTGTTGACATAATATTCTGTCCAGTTGTCTGTTGCTGCTTCAATTGCCTGATTTCAACAGAAAGTATTTAATTTCCTTCAGCGTTAAAATATTTTTTTCATTCAGTGTTGTAAAAAAATAAATAAAATAAACAGACTCAAAATAAGTAAGTACTGAGCTACTTTGTTTTACTACCTACTGCATTTACCCAGCTGTAGGGATGGATATTACTTGTTATGTAGCTGTGCGTGTATATGTACCTGCTTGGCTCCCAGCACCACGGGCACCATACACTCTGGCTCGGTGGCCTGGGTGCTCTCATCAATCAGGATGGAGCGGAACTGCATCTTGGCCAGACGAGGGTCACCAGCACCGACGCAGGTACAACATATAACATCGGCATTCTGGGTAACAAGGAGGAAGATCATTTACAATCCTCAAACAGAAGAGGTAGCCAGGATACAGTGGTGAAACAAATTAGTATTTAGTATTATGATGACAAATTATTATTCGGTCAGGTGGTTACTAACAATGATCTGTGTCTGTTTTCTACAAAGTAGTAAACAGATGAGAACAAGAGCAAAAGTTATTTAACTACTTGAGCCTGAAAAGCTGTAAAAGGCCTCTTTGTAAGCGGACAACTCTCCCAGCTGCAGCAATAGGAAACCATTTACAGTGAAAAGTCTTTGAAGCTCCCCCTCACCATAAGCAGCTCCCTCTCAGCGGTGCGTTTCAAAGCCCTGTAGCGCTTTTCATCAGCAGACGACAGCTCACCAGTCTCGTCCTTCAGCTGCTGTAGTTTCTGCAGCTCTGGCATACTAGGAAGACAAAGACATAACATCAGGGTGACTGCAGAGAACACACACTACTAAAATAACCAGTGATCTAGGCTTTTATTTCTAGGGTTTTTTAGTCTTTGAAAACCGCTGCTCTAGGCCCTTTTGGAACTACAGTTCCCATAACTTGGGGGCTTTGAAGAATGTAAATAGGAAGGGTAATGTTGCCATGGAGTCAGTTATAAACTACAGGATACAACTTGACCTCCATTATTTCAGCCTATGTAGGTGCACAGGAGAATGACATCTGACGTCAGCATAGACATTTGTCATGCTTGACATCAGATGTCATTCTCCTGTGCACCTGTCCTACAGGTGCCAATTACACAATATACTACAGAAGTACCAGAAATCCTGACATGAGTAAGAGAACGTGTAAAAAAACAAAGCAATAGAGTGCAAAGACAATGATGCTTGGACAGCTAGTTATGAAATGGGTGCATGTACAAAGCAGCAATAAAGAATCAATAACTTTGAGTCCGGAGTCATTTCCCAAAGTGCCACTGACCTGTCCATGTTGCTGATCTGGTTGTGCAGAGCCAGGAATGACACTGGTGACTCAATGGCCTCCCGGCTCTTGGCACAAAGCCTGACAACCTTCAGCCCAGTCTTGTCAATCTTCTCAGTCAACTGATCCACAGCAATGTTACTGGGAGCACACACCAGAACTGGCCTGCAAATGTACAAACACATAAAGACAGTTAAGATAGGAACTGTTATGCAAGATATAGTTGCTGGAAAACAAAAACTATAACATCACAGGTTTCTACCTGTGATGTACCCAACTATAAAACTGTGTCTTACCCGTTGCCTTGGCGGGAGAGGTGATAGACAATAGTGGCAGAGGTAACAGTTTTGCCAGTGCCAGGAGGACCCTGGATCAGACTGAGAGGCCTCTGCAGCACTGTCTTTACAGCATATACCTGGAAGTACAAGTAATAAAAAAAAGAGGATTCAGCCCAATACAACTATTGCAAATAGACATCAAACCTTTCTTAAAATGTCTACTCTACTTGCAGTCTACTTGCAAGATGATATGAGAATCCCCCATTAAAACCAAAACAGGTAACACGTTTTGCCCACTTAAAAAAAGGCCAGCCCTACTTAATGTGAAGTCACAGGATTGCATCGTTTTTTAAATATATTACAAATAGCCGAACTATACTGTTGCACTTACAGTATGTATCTGAAAAATCACCATAAACGAGACAACTCAACTAGAACTTTTAGGTGCAGTGATGTTCATGTCTTGAAGATCTAAGAAGAAAATGAATGACACAGCTTCCTGTGAATAGGAATAACAAGGACTCAGTGTTAAGTGGAGTCAGACCTGTGAGTGATTGAGGTCAGGCAGGCCCTGGGCAGTGAAGCGCTTTGGCAGCTGGCACTTGATGGTGACATCCTCAACCTCATGGCCCAGCAGTTTGTGGTAAATGTAGCCAGACACAGAGGTCTCATCCACTGCAAGCGTCTTCAGGGCACTCTGCATCCTGCAGCAACACATATACAAATGTGAATAATTATCATTTGTTTGTATCATCCTTCCCAAAAGACTGACTTTGCACCAATGTTTTTACTTTACAAATGTTAGACATGGCAGATTTACACAAACTTACCTCCTGTACATAATGCACATTTAGTTCTGTGCACCGTTTTACAGGAGGAAAAAGAGCAGTAACATTGAATGTTCCCATCACATTAGGAATTTAGGGGTATAATATTTCAGCCTACCTGTCAAAGGAAGTGGACTTCCACACAAAGTCCACCTGGAAGTTGTGGGGGATTTCCACAGGTGCTCCCACACTGCTCCGCAACTCAATGGCAATTTCATCCCCATAGTCTTTAAACACAGGCTGTTAAGGAAGTCCAGCATTATCCTTAAATTAGTTCTACTCGGTGGAAGTGGGTGGGACTATGATGTCTATGCTAGTCTTTTATAGTTAAAACTATACACTGCCATCTGGGATGATTAACAGTGTAAAGGATACTGTCAGGGACTTTGATGACATGACCGATGCCTTTCCACATTGGGGCCAGGTCTCCCTTGTACCGCAAGCAGATCTCATCACCTTGCATCAGCCGCATATCTGTGATTGATATAAGGACACAAATTAGAAAGCCTTCTAAGCAAAAAATTACCCACAAATAAACTAAGGATGATGGGCTATGTTCATAAACCAAATGATACAGTACCGTGCACGCACACAATGGCACAAAACCCCACTACAAAAACAGAGGCAAGAACAAAACCAAGCACACATGCCACCAAAAGATGCAGGGTTGTGGGAGGCTGCGTGCAAATCTGAGGACTGAAGGGGGATGGGAATGGGCTCTATCTGCACCACAGAACCACTGGGAGGAAGTCAAACTCAGAGAATTACCACCTGAATCCGTCTTGGGCAGTGTGAAATAGGCAATCCGCTTTTTATTCAGCCCCAGGTCCCACCTGACTGTTATATTGTCTTGAGTCTGCAAAAGAAAAATAAAGACATATCAAATCAACTACTAATCAAGAGGTATATGGTCACATCACTGTGACCATATACCATATTCCTGTAACCCTAGAGATGCCCTTTTTAAAAAACAAAAACAGCACTTAAACAAGCATCAATATGAAATACATCTCAATGTCGTCCAGATCACAGCTGTAGGACGGGAAGAGCATCATGGTGTGCTTCACTTTATAAGCATCCAGTGTGATCACAGCATAAGAAAAAAATCCTCAATGTGCATGTGAAACTACATAATGGATTACTAGGTTTATGAACAAGTTTTTATGTCACTAGAAAACAGCTCAACATATAAACAGTCAAGGACGAAAAACACCAGTCCCTGAGTTACAAAGTTCCCCTCCTTAGAAATTAAGTTGAGGTACCTGGGACTCCTTAAGCTTCTTGTCGTAGTCAGCCTCCAGTTTGACCAAAGGGCCAAAGATGTTTTGATACTGGTAGGCATCCTCATAGCGCAGCAGCACATGCTGGGGCTCCTCGTCCACTCCCGGTTTCTCCAGGTCTTCCAAGGTGGCACTGGGGTTGTCCTGGGAGGAAACAATGCCAAAGCAACTGTCAAAGTACATAAGTAATAAGCTGTGACTTATAAACCTTTAACCTGTGACAGCTGTTAAACGTTTACACCCTTCTGGTCAGAACATTGCTCTGAACGTGTAAACCTGTAGAAAAAGCCTCCCAGCTGAATACCTTCCACAGCTCCTCCAACTTGTTGATCTGCTGGGCAGTGATCTGGCGGGCCCGAAGCTGCTCCTGCTCCGATGGGATCTTCACCAGCCAGGACAGAAAGCAGCGATCCTGGATCAGTGGTTGCCACTGCGAGCTGTCCCAGTTGATGTCCTTCAAGCTACTCTGGCTGGCACAGGGTTGCCTGCATGAAGATACAAGGGTCAGACATACAAAAACTTAACTTATGTGTGGGTTTTTACAGTAATCGAACTATTGCAGAGGATGTAAAATTGTTATTTCGCTTCCTGCCTTAAGTTGATTTCTCACAGTTCTTCTCGCTGCATGTGCGTGTGACCATAGAAAGGGTTAAATTAATTACCACAGAGCAGGAAGAACTAGTGAAAGGTCTGGGCGCACCAGCAGGGACTTCACCGGGAAACAGCTGCACACTATATAGCGGATTAACCGCTGCTGTCCAACAGCAAAGTCACATTTTGGGGGAATCGAACAGGTTGTTGAATAAATGTGATGAATGTGAAATAGGTCAGTGCAAACTTCTCTGGTGAATTTGTCGGCCAAATGTAACAAGAAATGCTGTACAGAGATGCCAAAGATCTTTGGTAATTTAAAAACACGGTCACCACAGATTGTAGACCACGGACAAGTTGTTATTTGTCAGTTGCCTTTTTTAATAACCAACTTTACGAGATCCTTATCAGTCGGGCTCTAGTTTTTAGTCATGCAATAGCCACACAGTCCTATTTAAAAAAACTCATATTTTTGTCCATTGTATGGAGCAGCGCTAGCTTAAATAAACTTCCTGTTTCAAAGCAAGAATTTGCATATTTAGCTTTCAGTTCATACTGCAGGTAGCTTATAATGACTGAGGTTGCATAGGTCCCATGCTGCCCTGAAGGACATTCTTAACAGAGTAGGGATTTCTGGCACAACTTCCAAGGTGCATGGAGGAGAGAAAAAAGTGTCAAGAGGTAAAAACCCAAGCAACACAACAACTAAAGGTTCTTCATACTACCAAGTGTTGGGAGTTTTTCACCTCAAGGACAGTCGTGACAGAACATACTGGATTTGTGGGCAATGGTTACAGGATGGTTTGCCTACATAAGGCCACTGCCCTGCCGACATTTACCTGCAGAGTAGCACAACCACAGAATCGGCCTTGGCCGGGATGAAGCCCAGGAGGAAGACGTTACGACAGCCACAGTTGTAACATTCCAGCACGGTCTCGCCGAGAGGCCCATCTTTATGCAGCGTCACCTCTTTGCATTTGGCTCTCACCAAGTGGTTCACAATGTGACTGGAAGTGAAATGATTGAGGAAATAATCAGAAACACTTTGATCTCAATGACATTTGTCCTGGTAGCATTTCTGCAGAAATCTCCTGATAGTTTTCATTACAATACATATTGACCCACAGCACAAAAAAAAAACAGAACAGACAATGTAGACCACTACAGTCTCAAACACATAGCAAATTAAACCGCAATGAAAAGGTCTACAGACACTACATCATACAAAGCTCTCTTTACACACAAGTGTTTAATGACAATTGTGATTAGAAACTTTACTAGTGGAATAACTCACATTTAATATAGTGTTCGTTATTTTGATTATAACATAAAAATTAACTGGGGTGTTTATATTGTGGTCTACTTCAGTAGCTTCATGTTCGGATGCTTATAATCGAGGTAATAAGGTGAAGATGAGCAGACTACACACCTGCCAGATGTGTTGCCACGTCCATTACAGAACCACTTCTTGCTGGTATTGCAGTACACAACACATGCTGGGTCGTGGATACCACAATAGCTGAAAAATAACAATGCATCAAAACAGCATCCGATTTACTGCAGCATTTACTCAAAATACTACATGAGTACAGGACCATGCCTTGGCCAAAGTAAGGCCATAACCTTTGCCAAACCGACAAAAGGCTGCAGAGGAAGTACACACACACACACACACACACAAGGTATTAAGTGTCAGAGGGTTTAGTATATTGTATCTAACTTGTAATCATCTTAAATACAGTAATATTTTACAATTTTTCTAAAGATAATACCTTTACCATGCATATTTCTCAAAAACGTCTCCGTCATTTCCACAAGCAACATTAACCATTTTCCAAGTGTGTTTATTATTGTATATCTGGTATCAATTTCAGTATTCTTACAGGAATGTAAACCACGAAAGTAGTGGACCATTTTCTGTCAAGTAGAATGGGTGCCAGCATTGTATTTCAAATAATGATCGGATAACCGTTATTGCAGCTGGCTGGTGTGTTGTAGTTCCTTAGTCGTGTGCGTAAGTCTTGAAATAGTACTACTGCCAAACTTCGACAGTATCCTGCGCTTATCAGGAACGTTTGTTACGTTTAGTGCAGATAATGAACACCGATGCATTTTCGTACCGTTGCGTCCCGTATGTGGTGTGTAAGACCAGGGACCACGTAACACAGAAGCACCATTAATACTGTATTCTGCAACCATTTCATCAGTGAGCTACAGCGACCCGACACGCTCCCGTCGGTGTACCTGCATGCGTGCAAAGGCAGGTCTTTGGTGTAGTAGGTGTCTTCTTCGTCCTCCTCAAAGTTGAGCTCGGCCAACAGCTGGCTGGCTTTGGCCACGGAGTCGTCCACTCCGCCGTTGTGAAGACCCTCGTCGGGACCATTTACCTGCAGCACAACACACGCTTTACCGGAGAAACTGAATGCTAACGATTAGCAGCTAGCGGCTAGGGGACGCCGCGCGAAAAGCCAGTTAATTACGTATGTTGGCGGACTGTCAATAGTCTTAACTATTATCTTTGGTTGTTTAGGTTACACCCGTGAGGCTGGTTTGCTTCGAACAACTCAAAATAAACGCACTAAGACAACTAACATTACTTTGGGAGTTTAGTTAATGGTCTAGCTATCTAGCTAACAGCGAGCTAACGGCAACAGCTAGCTAGCTAGCTACCATGAAGATCCAATAATAGCGGGTTTAGCTTGCAGCGCTATGTCAGCTAGCTAACCGCCGCTAACGTCAGTGAACCGCGCTTTGTTTTGCCTTCCTGTGAAAACGAAACCCGCAGACCTGTCCGTCCAGCTGGCTCTGGGTATGGCCTTGGGTTTGCGTCTGGCTGGGAAGGGTGAAGTCGGTGAAGTCGTACTCGGAGCCCTGGGTGTCCGCTCCGAGCAACTCCGTTTCCTCGGTGTCCAAGAAGGTGAGGGTCTGGGAGCTCGGCCCGTACGCCTCCACACTCATCTCGACTCGCAACTTTCGCTTCGCTGCGCGGTTTCCGGTGTTCGCCTGACGATTGTCAAAACCCCCACGGTGCTCGTTTGTCGATAACTGGTTCGGAGGCCGACGCCAAGAGACTGAATTCGAGCCCAGAGAGAAACGCAGCCGATCAGAACCTCGACAGCTCCAGCAGGTCCCCACTGTGACGAACTTCCATGCGCCGCTCAACGTGTGACGTTCACGCTGTGGGCTGTAGCGCGGAGACGGATCAAAGGACAGAGCTCTCACTCTGATCTTATTTCCGGGTATCAAACAGCGGGGACGACGAGGAAATGCCTATCTGGATTCCCGACGGACAGCTGTTGCAGATGTCTGCCTGGTTCCAACAGCAGTCACTGTGACCTCTGTGAATTTGTGCGAAAAATCAACAATGCCTTTGCTAAGCCTCTGTGTGCGTGTTTGTGTACATTTCACACTGAAGTAAATCTAACCATGTTCTTCAGCACAAATGTACCCACACGTCAGGCAGAAACCTGTATGTGCCCAGTAATCCCGGCACCATGGGCCACAGGGGTCCAGAACCCATACCTTATTCTACTTCATTTGGTGCATCACCGCCACCTTCCACTCTGGACAGTGGAACGGACAACAGACTCAATATCTACATCCCCTCTATCTGCTGAAGTCTCCCAACTCTTCGTCTTCCCAGGGCCCATACCGCCGAGGGCCCCCGCAGCCTGTCACTGGGTTTTGGTAACGTCAGCAATTGCAAAGTTACTTGAGATTTTGCACCACTAAAATATCAACTAAGGTAAGGCCTGCTTAAATGTCTATATAAGTAATTAGAAATTGGGAACCGCTGCAAAGTGACACCTTTATATGACACCTGTTAGGGCACGTTTTGTATTATTTCCTTTACTCCCAAACAGTAGGCCCATGGTACTGTATGTTCATTTATACATAATAAGTGCAGTGTTTCATTAGCACTACATAGGCAGAGCTTTACTTGTACAGAGACCTTACTTATAATCCTTTAATTCTCTTTATTTCAAAGCCTTTCCTTTACAAAGCCAAGATTACTTATTGTAAGAGTGCTTTGTTAATGTCAGAAGCAGAAGACACCTTTCCGTCAATTCTCCCTGAACAGAGAAACTCACAATAAATCACAGAGCCATAATGTTATTGTACAACAGGGCACGCAGTGAGATAAAAAAGTATTTTTGAGGTAGCCACACATCTGACTGGACAGCATCAGTAATATATCTTTGAACTGACATGCTGAGTATTTTTAAGGCCTTTTCATAACACACATAATCAACAGCAAGGCACAGGAAAGAGTCAGGGTCAGGGGTCACCTCATATGTAAACTTGAGGCTTTCACTTTTGTGAGCAGACATTTTTAAGAGCAGCCCCTCCATAACCCTTTCACTTCTCAGCAGTCACAAAGCCACACAGTACAATATCAGCACCTGCAAACTCAAAACTAAAATCCTGCCCATCGTTTCAACAATCCCATAAGAGAGACGTTTAAAACCACATAACCAAGATGTAAGTTGGATGACGAATGCTACGATAAAATTTATGTCTGAGAAGAAATGCAATTCTGTTCAGCTCAGTACAAACAATGGTACTGAATAGCAATTAGACACATACTGCTAAAAAGAATGACAACTTACTCAGACTCACTGGCACCAACTTGCTTGACAAACTAAAAACTCAATGAAAGACCATGAGACTCCTACTGCTGCAATGCTAAGCACAGTGTTCAGTTAGTTTAAGACTAGCTATGACAGTTTACAACCATTTATCCATGTTTACCACAGACATATAGTTTTTCTGGGAATACGCAGGGTGCTGAAGCAGAACGTAGACCATTCAAAGCTAAAATCTCTCCTAAAACTGAAAAACTTGAGGTGTGTTCGGTGGAACGAGCTGTCCGGACTACTCGGCAGCCAGGGAAAACGCTGGTCTACACAGTGAAACAGAAGACAATCCAATAAAAAAAGAAAATACATAAAACAACATTTACACTTGGGAGTGGCACCATCACAGACGCTGCTGCAGTTTAACAGGTCAGAACAAACAAAAGCTCGGGAAAATAAAGCACGACTCACCTATAAAGCATACCTCAGATACATAATTATAACAACTGAGGGGCTGGAGGAGTTCAGAACGGATGTGCGTTATGTCTGGAAAGCTACTTATTTCAAGTTTAAGTGACTGAAAACAAAAATAAAAAATGCAAGCATTCACATAGCTAAATTTGCTGTCCATATTCCAGATTGAGTAAAAATGGAAAAGAAAAAAAATTGTGCTACAGGAATATAATTCCAGGCCCAACTCTGACAGAACTGAAAGTCCAACTTCATCAAATCAAATTCTCAGGTAAAATAAGCAGCTATATCTGATTTGATGAAGGGAACAACAGAAAGCTTTAATCAAAGAATAGGCTAACAATTATGGCTGCACAAATTGCGACAGGAAAAAAAAAAAAACACCGTTGCTATTTGGTCTTGAAATGTTGCAAACTGTTAAAAAAACTAATTGCAGGTGTTCGTCACCGCTTAAGATTGTAAAAAGTCAGGCGTGTTTGTGAAGTTAGGCTCCAACAGATATCTTTACGCACTGTAAAATGGATTTCACTACCCAGAAATCCAGTGCAGTGATGTCAGTTCCTTATAGAGCTGCAACGATCAGGCGATCAAAAGAAAAGTAACTATTTTGAAATCGATTCATTGTTTGTAATTTTTTTTTGAAAGCAAGAATGTCAATCATTTTGTTGTATCCAATTTCTTAAATGTGAGGATTTGCTGATTTCTTTGTCATTTATGAGTTTCAGATGGTTGGTTGGACAAAAGAAGCAATTTGAAGACGTCACTTTGGGTTCTCGGAAATTGTGAGGAGCATTTTTCACAATTTGTGACATTTTATAGACTTAACGATTAATCGTGAAAATGACATGCAAATTGCTCAATGACAAAATTGTTAGTTGCAGCCGTAGTTCCTCAAAACACAATCCAGTGAATAACTCATTATATTAAATTAACAAGAGAGAAAACATCTACTATTCGTTCAGTTATTTAAAATGAATATTAATGGATATAAAATCTAGATTTAGAACAGGAAGCACTATTTATCGCAATCTGAGAATTTCTCAAATGACTGCAGCCATAATAGAATTCTGACAAACCTAAAACTAAAATCACTGAACTTGAGATCTGTAAAATAACATTGCACAGTCTGGGGCCAGATCTCAGTGTGGTGGATTTTGGGGGGTTTCTGTCAGAATTGGGCCAACAAACTGGGGGAATATGAGCTGGAACCAACCCGTTCCCTGATTTAAATAACCTTTGTAAAAGAAGGCAAATTTACAACTTCTTATAAAGAAAAAGGACTCGAGAAACAATTAAACATCAAGTGTGAAACAGCACAGTTAGAAGGTAGTTAAAAGGAAACAAAAATGAGCAAACAGTTTACTGCTAAACATCGCTACTTAAAACCCTAATGTATCATGTACATTAATCATTTATAGACATTCAGGAGCAAACACCTGTTGACTGAAGCATATTGTGAAACTCAAAATTTGACGATGAAGAGTTATCAAAGTCAAATACTGTCGAGTATATTATACAGTTTCCCCAAATGTGACTTCAATGACCATAACACTATAAAAAAGGTACATTAATAGGAGTCCCATTTGGGGTTAAAGGTTGTATCTGTCACATTACAGACCTTCTGCATATAAACAAATATGAGCGGAGGCTTTGCTTCTGTGTTTTTTCACAGGTTTTAAAATCCAAAGTCAGAATGTTTATGTTCCTTAGAAGTGGGACAAAAGCTTACGTTACAGCATGATTGAGGGTTGTCTTGAGACCCCATTTTATGTTCTCACCATCGGTAGACATTAAAACACAACTGAATCAGGGACCAAAAACTGAAAACAAAGAAACAAAACACTGAAAAGACCCTATACACTGAAGTTTTCATTTTGTCCAAGTAAAAACAACAATAAAAAGGAAAAAAAAAAGGAAGTTTGGCTACTTGTGGTTAAGTGCAATTCTCTTGTGTGGTGAAGGCTGGAGAGGCTGGTTGGCATCTGGAGGTCACTTAGTGGAAGTGCTGCTGGCAGTGGATCTTCTCCTCGGCCTGGTCCAGGAGCTCCAGCATCTCCCGGATGATGGCCTGCAGCGCACGGCCCAGGTCTTCCCCGCTGTAAGGTTTTCCAAGAGGAGGCACATGGATGAAGGCAGAGCGACCGTGGCTCAGGTACAGAGACGTGTAGTAGGTGAAATCACAGAGATACCTGTTAGGGAAGAGAGCACAGCATCATATGAGTGAAGGGCCTGGCTACATTAAATGTGAGACACAATAAAAGCCATTTACTGGACACGTACAGGTTTCTGCCCTCAGATGGCATATCTAATGACACAGTTTTATTGAGGCCAGATCAGATACATCTACCACTGTTGATGTTGTTATTGCAGCCTGAGTAATATCTCAGCTTAGCTGATCATATATCAATATCAGCACATCTGCCGGTGGTAAATAACAAGACATTTTAACCATGTGTCGACTGTGGCTGAGGGGGTAGTGCGGTCGTCCATTAACCCCAGGGTTGGTGGTTCGATCCCAGCTCCCGCTGTCCGCATGTCGAAGTGTCCCTGGGCAAGACACTGAACCCTGAGTTGCCCC
>JAVQJF010012449.1:0-23486 GCA_036023855.1 Gadopsis marmoratus
GTTGGAGGACAGAAAAAAAAAAAAAACATGATGGCACTATTGTTTCCATTTCTTGGCCAAACTGTTTTAGCAAGGCTGTTTTATAGCAGATAGCACACAAACTATCCGAGGGACAGGCAGCTCTGAAAAACTGCTGAGCGGCTCTGTATGTATGTGTGTCTGTGTAAAGAGAATTCCCAGATTGGGCAGGTGGGGATCAGCTATAATGAGCCATGCAGGGAGAGAAGAGAGGGGGGGGGGGGTTGAAGTGAGGGCAAAAAAAAAAAGAAAAAAAAGGGAGGAGGCCAAAGAGCGATGGAGAAAGACAGAGTGCGAGTGATGTAGACGAGCTCAGAGCCAGAGACAAGGCCCCAACAGAGCAATTACAGGAGCTCCAGAGAAGAAGTGGGTCCAGCCCCCGGGCATAGTTTCACACATCACAAAGCCCTGCCAGACATGTACTCACAACGACACAAACACAAAACACACACAAGCATTAATCCAACAGATGATGACCATGACCGAAAGTCAAAATGGGAAGGAAGCAAGAATAAGTTTGGAGTATTTTTAAACCGGGGTCATCTCACCACGTGCTTTCACTGAAACATTCTGTTCTGGTGGAAACCTGTTCCCTTAACAGCGCGGCCCGATACAAAAGCTACGACTCCGGGGCTGAGGTCAGTGTGAGCCAAACTTTCAAGTCAATTGTCCTCCGTGTGCTGAGTGCTAAACAACACTGAAAAGTCTGGACCGCCTCGCACCATGGTGCCTGTAAAAAACACGAGTCCAGAATTATTTCTGAAGGCAACTGTTACACACCCCCCAACACCACACCTCACCCATCACCACCACCTCCACCACTTAAAGGAGAAGAGCAGGTTGGAAAGAACAAGGATGAAGGAAAAAGAAAGATGTGCAAACAGATAACAGGGAGGGGAAATTAAATTAAGAGAAAAGTTCTTGCGCACCGGTATGCACCATTGATTTCCTATTCTCTTGGAAACATTTAATGAGCTTAAATAGGAGCCTCGTTTGACACTGCCACAGTGACTCGGAGGAGCCTCCCATTGAGAGGAAATCGTTCAGCGGCTGTGACGGCTACCAGAGGGGGGTGGAAGATGGAGAGAAGGTGGAGGAGGAGAAGGAAAAGGAGGGAAGGGGTGAAGGTTTTAATGGCAGAGCAAGAGACATGTGCAAGACAGATGTTGGATTATGTTTGGGAAATGGTCCATAGGTAGCATTACTTGCCTAGCTGACACTGAGTAGGAAAAAAGAATAAAGGATGAAGGAGATTACTGGAAGAGAGGGAGACAGTGGAGGAGACTAAAGGTTGTCTACATTCAGCCCAGCTGCCTAGTTATGTAGGTGTTTACCACTGACAACAAGCACTCATTATAACTTAACAATGTCCATACTGATTGACAGCTACTGCTCTACTGCAGCGTTTCACCTCATTACTTCCTGGATGACCTCCCTATGAGGCATTGAACAGATGCCTATTGCTTGGTGGCCATCTTGGTTTTTTTTCTATGCTGCCTGCTCTCTTCTCCTCCCTCTATCGGCAGGAAAACGATTGTCACTTCAAAGAGCAAAGTCCAGAGGCGCTTCACTGCTGTCTGCCGCTGATGAGGGCCCCACTGGGAACCATTGGCAGTCGCTTTATGAAGCTGTCTGGCAGAGTGAATGGACTCAGCGTCCCGCCACCTTTTGCAGGCAATCATGATAATAAAGAGTGGGGAGTAGGCATGGGCATACACTGGCACCACAGGGGGGCTTTCCCCTCACCGACTGCTGTGTGTGTGTAAAACAACAATTCTTTAAATTCAAATAAATTAAACTGAGAATAGCTGCAATAATGACAACAAGACGGAACTTAAACCAACCAAAAATATCCAGTCCAGACTCGCACTGTAAATAATAAGGATAAACATTTCAGAAATAAGGCAACAAGCAAATATACACTAAATATATTAAAATGTGTGATTTGCAGCAGATCTGTTTATTTTCACTTCAGGTTCAAGATTTAATTTTGGTCTTTGGCCACTTACAATGGGTTGCTATTACCATAACCTGAGCAATACACCGATTCATCGCAAAAACACAAAACACTCACTAGACAATTTACTTGTTGCAGCCCAAATATAGATTTTAGGAGATATAATCAAGCCCTAGAGTTTACATCTGCGTAAACACAAAAGAGACACCATTATGCTTTAAATACCTTTACAAGGACTCTATATTAGTGTATAACTGCTGGATACAAACCACACTAAGACTTGTTGACCAGCTGGTAATGACGGAGAGTGTAGACATTAATCTTTCATGTGTTGTAAGCATGCCAATACATATGTGCATGCATGATAGCCACTGGTAAGTGGTTAAGAATACATATTTTTAAAAAAAGGTGCCTGTGTATGCTTTTAACTAAAACATGTTTTCTGGTTTAGAACAGCTTTCACATTCCAGCAGTGTCCGTTTCTTATACTGAGCAGGTCAGAAAGGCGTTCTACAGTTCCTGACCCTAGAACCAGACAGAAGCATAGTAAGCAGTGCTGCAGCCAGTGTGGGTGTTTGGCACAACTTTCAGCAGTGCTGAGGCCCTGTTTCGCTGGGCTTTCAGGTGTGACTTGCAGCGAAAGGAGTTTTTTTTGTTTTTTTTTAAGAAAATTAATCTTGGGCTAAAACAATCATATGATCCTCTGGTGATTAATTACGGTGAAAGAAAAAACAGCCCACATGAGAGTGCCCTTTTTTCTTCTGTTGAGTGCTAGCGGATACACATAGAACTGCAAGTGACTAACGACATCATAAGGACAACAACTTGGGAAAGGCATAGCGTTGAAGTGCCCTGCCCTGCTTTCACCAGTGTCCCCACCTGTCACCTCTTCCTCAACATACTGCCAGCAAGAAACAATTTTTCACCAGAAACTGCCTTTGCCCTCCGTAGAAGTCCATAGGCCATCATCTATACGACACTATGGACCATTCGCTAAATCATTTACACTGGCCTATATATAGCCGGTGGAGATCAGGTCATTATTGAAACAGAAAGCTATATTTCATATTTGCACTACCACGCTTCTATCCCCTCAGTGAAATTGGCTCTCTCTTTTCCATCTCCCTTTATCTCCCTCTCTTGTCTGTTAGAGAGGGCGATTTCGACAGGCTGACTGTCTCTCCTGGTGTAATAACCACCCTCCATTTGTATCTGAGGAGGGTGCATTAACTAGACAGTGTAATCAGAACGACAGGAAAAGCAGTAAGCCCCACCAACTGACTGCTTTTTACCACTCTTTGCTATAAAAGCTGGCCATTAGGCCACAATTAGCACAGCTCACTCTGGGGGAGAAAAAATAAATAAATAAAACCTTAAAAAGACCTTTAGCCAGCAGAGCGGATGCTAGAAACAAGGAGACTTTCACCAAAGTCCATTGTTGCACTTAACACTCAGGAGAAGTAATCTTATTTGATGGCACTTAATGCTGAAGGCAATAGGACTTTCAAGTACACGATTAAAAAATACCACCTTATAGTGTCATGGGACAATGCCAGAATCCAACCTGATACCACTGACATGTTACAGTAGAAGGTTTCCAAGGACTCGGATGGAAAAGGCTTATCGCCAGACACTTCAGACAGTGCATAATTCATCTAAAAAGGCGACAGGCAAAGAGGGGAAAAACCCCCACCAGACAGCGCTGCCTTATCATAAGTGTATGCACTTTCCAAAACAGGGAGGTGAGTTTTGTTGAAGTACCCCTGTGGTGAAGGTGCACTTCAGGGGAATGTGTTCATCCAGTGAAGGATGCAGTCGCACAAGCCTGGAAAAGTTAAGTTCAGCACGCACAAACACATTCCCACCCTCGGGGCTTTGGAACAATAAAAGAGAAATGCATGTCCCTGTGGTCATTTGTGGCATGCTGGCAGTGGGTAGACACCGATAAGAGTTTGGATCGGTGGAGGCTGACACGCTGTGATTATCTCCCGCTGCTGGAATTGACTGTCCATCAATCCAGACGGCCAAGAGGACCTGGGCTGGCAGCCTCAATTGTTGCCCGAGACGAGATTTTTATGATTCAATGACCTCGGAAAAAAAAATAAAAAATTTGTCAAGTGTTTGAAATGCGTCGTCATACTGGTGCACTCGTGCATTGCGATTCAGATTCACAAATACTCATGAAGAGACAAAATGTGCTGCAGTCTCAGAGGTACAATCACTAGTACATACAGTATGTCATCACACTAAGTCTTAACACACACACACGGCTACACTCAGAGCATACCACGTGATTTTCCAGGGCTCCCTCTCAAGTCCCAGTCTGCCTTCCTGGCTCTCTCACCACCTTCCCCCTCACCTCATGCTGCATGTTCTGGACCTGAAACCCCGTCCATACACAGAATGAGCCACAGGAGAGCTGGAGGAAAGAGGAGGTGGAAGGGAAGGTGTGAGGAAAGAGAGGGAGAAAAAGAGAGAGTAAGTCAAGAAGCACATTCTTTCTGCTGAGCGCCATCTGGAAGTGCAAAGGTAGATAAACAATGACGTGAGCTGCATCCCATCCCAAAGCCTGAACAGACACTTTCGCCACAATGCATGAGCGCCATCGCCACCGATCCTGTGCAGTGCGCCAAGCATTGTCAGGGATTGGGTCTTATCAATCATTGGCCAGATACTGAGCAGAAGCGTGAGGCAAACAAAGGGAAGGGGGAGAACAAAAATGGCGGGGAGCTGCGAGCAACAATGAGAAACACAAATGAGATGATGGCTGGCAGCCACCCGTCCACACGGCCCGGACATACTCCATTTAATCTGGTCAAGTCGGCCCCAAAAAAATAAAATAAAATCAAAGCAATCTCCTCTAGTTAGCTGACAGAGGAAGGAATGAGACAGCCAATCCCACCCAAAAAGGAAGTTGCTGTGGAATTGAATGAGGTGATATGGGGCTATACAGCATTGTGCTAGGTATGCAGACTATTACGGCTGGGGAACTCAGCTTTATTTAAAAAAAAGTCCATTTGCATTCACTCAACTTGCAAGAGGAGCTTGGGGGCAACGTTAGCTGCTGCTCCTGCTGCTTTTGAATTCCTCACCATCTTTTTTTTTTTGCCCCTTCTGGCATGCAATATATTACAGTAGTAGTAGAAATCTTTATTATCCCTTATGGGGAAATTGTCCTTGCAGTAAGTCAGAGATAATAACAAAAACAATATCCATACAATAGAAAAGCACAGAATCAGTTGAAGACTGATGAAGAGAAACAGCTGGAGCAACAGCCGGAGGGATGCTTCCTGTGGGTACTATGCCTCTTGGGGCCACCCTGTCCTGAAACAGTGCTTAGCTAGTCCTGAGTAAAACTAGAGTGAGACATACAAAGACCACAGTGGAGACGACACGAAGGAGGAAGGCCAAAATGAAGAGACAGATTTGACAGATATCCCTCGGGCGGGAAGAGGAGCTGCACCTGTGTGCACCTCGGCTCTGCTCAGTTTAGTTTCTGTCTCTTAAGACTCCACGCCCACTCAAACACACACACAAAGCAGACTCTTCCGTTGGCACTGGTGGAACAACAGGAGGGAAGGATCAGGTGGCTGGGGCAAGCAGACAGGAAGAGAAGGGTTGGGGAGGGGGTTGACAAATGAGTCTCGTCAGGTAACATTCACAGATGGGATGAGTAAAGGGATGGAGGGGAAGAAGAGGGAGAAGATAGACACCCTCCCCCACCTTAACCTGTCAGTTCATATTGGTTCATCAGCAAAAATCTCCTGCCCTGATTAGAAACCGCTGCAGTCAGGAGAGGGGAGGACATGGACACTTTGAAGGAGGAGTGGGTCTGTTTGCTCCCGAGGATCGCTTGCAGATTCTGACTGAGGAAAAACACAGCCTCCGTCTCTCTGCCTGGGATTTTTCTCACTACAACGGCCCTGATCAAAAAGAGCAGGGGGGAGAAAGGCATTCAAGGGCCTGGAAATCTGGGTCAGACACATGACATATTAATGCAATGACTGGCAAATAAATATAAGTGAGAAGAGGAGGAGGAAATGAAAGAAGAGGGCTGAAAAAAAGCCAAAATATGTGCAACAGAGATGATTTGTGTTTTTAACATGCCCCAGCATGCAGGGGAATCATGAATGTCTTCGCAACCAGCTTCTGATAATAAAAAGAACATAATCACTTTAAAGTCATTTTTGGCCTAATGAATGCAGATCCTTCAGCTGTATTCAGACCTTGATAAATGCCCACTGTCTAGGCTGTTATTAAACACCAAAGAGACTGGTGGGTCCCTGTGCCAGGCAAAACTAATTAAAGCCAAGCAGATGTGTCTGGACAGTGGTGTACCCCACACACACACACACAACCTCTAAATGGGCTGTTAACCATGTCCACAGTGCAATCAGCGCCAGCTGATGAGCCGTCACCGTACTAACTAGAACAGGTGAACACAAAACAACAGCATCTCAGCTTCAATTTCTAACTTTGGTGTTCTTGACTTCGGAAACTTTTTGTCAGCCAGCGGCCAGACAGAGAAAAACGCCTTTCCTCCTGGTGCCTTATTATCCTCGCCAACACCAGGCAACATGTTTCTTTTCTCTACTCCCTGCCTTCTCTGCTGCAGGTGATGATGAGAGTTAGAGATAACAGCAACCAATTAATCTTTCATGGTGCACATGTTCTTGCTTTTGTTAGGTCTGCTTCGTGAAATTGTATGAGACTGCAGCTGTACAATAGAGGACTGGTGACACTTGCATCCTCCTCTTCCTCTCCACTTTTCATTTTTATACTTTGTGAGCAAACAGCTGGGCTATTTCTTTTTTCTCAAAAGCTATCATTAGAGCAGCTTACAGGCATGAGAGCTGCACTCAAACTCTATGATGGAAGCCCAGCTAGCAGAGTCAGAGGTAGAGATGAGATTGCATTGTGGATGTGAGTCAGGGGGGAGGGTGATAGAGGCGTATAGCATGGAACACAAGCATCCATGTTTTATCTTCATTTAGGCTGTCGGTCTCATCTTCTTATAATCACACACCGATCTTAGGTCACATACACACACTCTCTCAGCTCTCTCAAAGACCCGTACACACAGTAGTGACTAATCACCCATCTGGAGCATCCATTCCCAGGTCTGGATGACAAAGTGCCCATGCCCACAAATATAGGCTAATACCCTTCTCGACAAAGGGCTTAGGCTGCATTACAGTCAAACACGCAGGTCTAGAGGGGGGTGGAGGGGTGGCTTATGACCTGGCTCAGACAAGCATGGACAGGGGAGAAAGCAAGTGACATCACAGATAAAGGTGATGTATTTAGGCTAGCTGCTTGTGGCTATGTGGAGCTGACAAGTCTGTAAAGTACACTTGATTTAAATAGCGGTTCCCAGAGTCAAGGGCAGGGAGATGTCAGAGCCAGAACAGTGAAGCCACTTCAATGTGACTAGGCTAGTTTGTGAAGTGAAAAATCCCGTGTGGCTTACCCACAGGGCTTTGCTGAAACCCTCTCGTCGCCAAATATTAGCTTGTTAGCAGTGGCAGGTGCTAGCCACCCCCTCTCGGAGCAGTCCATGGGGTAGGGCTTATCCTCGAAATGATCCAGGTAAGTCTCCGAGTTGTGCGAGGGGACTGATGCAACCAAAGCCAGGTTCAGAATGTGGGATAAGGTTGGATCAGAGCCAGGAGCCATTAGCGAGCAGTGTACCTGACAACGGGCAGAACATGACATTTTCAAAAGGCGTAGAAGGACTTGAGGAGCCATGGTGGAGAGTGTTAGGCAGCTGTTTCATTCAGGCCCTCTGATAACAACCCCTTGTCCAGACTGTCTACTGCAAACAGGGCAGGGGACCGCAAGGCAGCGCGAATACAAATCACTTCTTCGATAGTCTACACTGAGCTAAGCAAAAACTAGTGCACTGGCATGCTCTCATTCAGGTCTTAGCTGATCAAGACTCTTGCGGTTCAATGTGAGCTGCTGTAAAGAATTTTAATGTACTGGCCTGCATTTAGATTAATGCGCATCCTTACAAAAGAGCATAGGACAGTATGTTTAATAAGCAGAAAACACTTTAGCTATCAGGAAGAGCCAGCAGCTTGAACAGACAAAGATCTAGCTAATGGCCCTCGCTGTATCATTTACTGTAAAGGCCCTAGCCAGACGCAGGATCACACACTGGCTCCAAAGACGGGGAAGAAAGGACACTTTATTACTCATTGTAACATTGTAAAAATACTTTGCAAGGGATGAGTCTTGGCTGATTCATAGTTGGAGGTTGAAAGCAAACAACTAGTGCATCAATTATGAGATTGGAAAATAAAAACTCAGGTTATTTAAATCGTCTTTTTCCACTTAGTGTTTGGCTTTAACTACCAAGCAAAGTTTGTGAGCAATGTGACTAAGGGTTGGAGGAGCAGGCACTTAGCCCCAACAGCACAGGCCTTTTATTGTGTTTTGCAAAAAATAAAAAAAGTCTTTGCAACATGGCTCTCATTTCAATTATAAATCCAGGGAACAAAAAAGTGATTTAAAATACTGGCGGGAAACCATCTGATCGTGAGTGGTGCTTGATCTTAACAATCCGTCACAGATTCAAGTGGACTGCGCTCTACTGGCCTGGATATCACACACTGACCATTGCAATCACAAAAAACAACACGCCTTTACATCTGTGACTGTGCCTCGGTCCTATTAAAAACCCATCACACCCACTACCGCCACGCTACGCTTACTGCGCACAAAACCCATTGCTGTAATTGGCTCCACTGCTCCCTTTACCCACTCTGGACGGGCCAACCGGCAAATGCAAACAACTCTGCAGTAACTGGAAGAGAACCAAACTCTGGTCATGTCTCAGTGACAATCAAGCATGACGAATTATTTCCAAACATGGGGGGAGAAGTGAAAACAAGGGGATTGTTTCAATCAGACGTGAAAGAAATACAGGCTGAAATAGAAAGAAAAAAAAAAAAAGATTAGGTGAAACAAAACATTGGTCACTGGCTGCTGTGCAAGGCTGAAGGGTGAAGACAGCGTGAGTGTGGGCTGATGGCAACACACACACACCCCCCATCACCCCACACAAACATACAGAAAGGTGCAGTTCGCGAAGCAGATCCATTGCTTCACAGCGACAGCAGTGAGGGCCATAACCATGTCATTACTCCAGAGAAACCCCAGAGTCTGGTATTCTGAGACTTGTGGGAGTCGAGAGAGTGTTTGGCAATGACAGAAAAATAAACAGAAAGCAGGGAGAGGAGTTAGAGTCTGAATGTGTATGAAAGTGCGACTGAGTGGAGTATGTGTGCATGGAGGGGATTGTGTGCCATCAAGGCTCGGCTCTAGCTTGAGTGAGCGCTGTGGAACAGTTTGTCATACCAGAAGGAGAAGCGTGACCTGGACTGGGATGAGACCAAGAGAAAATGCTAGCAGGCCCTGAAAACACACTGCCCTCTCTCTTCACCAGAACACATTCGACGACTGACTCACAAACTCATGATTTAAAGGACGGGGGAGCTTAAGGCCTCTCATTAACATAAAGAAAGAATAAAGAAATTGCAAAGTGGAGGGGGAAGTTATACATATATAAACAAAAAAAAAAGTAAGTAATTATCACCAGCAAGAGACAATAGAAACTCAGTCATAATTGTTTCTTGGTGTGACATGACTGCAGATAAAGGAAAACTATAATTGATATTCTGAACTGACTTTTGTTAATTAAAGCACTGATTATTCTGCTAAACAGACTTTGACATCCAGGGGCGCAGAACTGCCCTTTAGAAAAGGCACTTGCACAGCGTTAAACTGAATTCCTTTGAGGCCTATGTTTTTGGCAGCGCGCTGTGTCCGGGGATCAGGACGTTCGATGATATGTAAACAAACACAAAAATGGGAGAGTGGTTTGCATATGAGACAGTCCCCAAACCAAGCACTTTTATTTGTTTTCTCCAATAAATGTCAAGCTTTATTAATTGATTGAGCCTGAGAGGGACAGAGACTGGAAACAGAGAGGCAGTGGAATTCATGAGGCAGTGTGTGGACTATTGTGATTTCATCCCTCTCTGCTCTCCAGGAAAATTGATGCCAAAATCTTATACAAACAGATTTATTTATTTATTTTTAAATAAGCCTCAACTCTGACAAACTCTGTATAGCAACAAAAATAAGCCTCAAAAATGATCTAAAGCCTCATGTAGGTTCTCATGTAGATAAGTTTACAGGAAAAAAAGTGCCCTGTAATTACTACAGCATATCTGTGG
Organism: Gadopsis marmoratus; assembly: GCA_036023855.1. Taxonomy (NCBI): domain Eukaryota; kingdom Metazoa; phylum Chordata; class Actinopteri; order Centrarchiformes; family Percichthyidae; genus Gadopsis; species Gadopsis marmoratus. The sequence continues at coordinate 10,219 of JAVQJF010012449.1, forward strand.
ACTGAAGGGTTTGTGGAATTGAAAGGTTGGACACTGAACAAAAGGGGACCTTGGCTTAGCAAGAGCCTGGTCTGGGCATATAGGAGAGGCAGTTGAGGACAGCACACTTAATGGAAGTGACAGTCAGCAGATACGCGCCAGTCCCCTCCACCCGCAATCGCTCCGGCCTCCTCCACTGGCTGCCCCGGAAAACAAAACAAAAAAAAAAAAACACTCCCCCCCCCCCCCCATCTACAGATTACATACAATGCACCCTAACATTCCAGGAGTGGGAGTGGTGGGGGGGCGGGGTGAATAGACAGGGAGTGCTGCCAGGGCCTACTTTTAGATAGCGTGGTTATCGGGGAGGAAAGGGGAGAACGAAACAAAGAGGAAGTTTACTGGCATTGTTTTATCTGGAAGGGCATTAAACTGAGAGGCACACAGGGGATGAGAATGCGAGAGTAAAGAGAAAGACCATTCAGAGGAAAGGGAGAAACTGTCCAAAGTCAGGCAACCTTCAGAGGCGTCCTGTCGCTCTAACTCACAGTCTCACACACACACACACACACACACACACACACACATTTTGCCCTTGGCTGAAAGTCATCCCTCGTTCATGGTTGCTGGCTTTGATAGGAGTCTGGGCCCTGGAATGAGTTGCTAACGACCCAGAAAGCTGCTCGTCGGGCTATTGGTGCAGCTTGATATGCAGCGAGAGAGGCTGTCACTGGGATGGAAACTGAATGTGGCCTTTGATAAAAACACTCGGAGAGGGATAAAAACAGAACTGAAAGTAGGCAGCCCATTAGGCCGCGATAGAAAATAAGGGAAATAGGGAGGGCCAGCCGACAGGAACTGAGGGCAAGTCCGTGGCCCTGTGTGTTGTCCTTGACCCTGTCAGATAGAGCCGAGGTCTGTGGTGAGAAAGAGCGTTGGGCACTCTGCCCCCCAGGTGAGGACGGGAGAGGGGTGAGAGGCATGTCGATGAGGGGACCCCCCCACCGCTGCCGCCGTTAAACACAGCTACCCAGACAGCCCGCCGGAGCCCACTAATCAGAGGACTTAGCCGTTGACCTCTCCACAGGCTCTATACCTTTTAATGAGATCCATGCCTTTGATTCGTTGAGCCGCCTGGAGGTAAAGACAGATCATGCATAAGCTCAGACACATAGACACACACACTTTGCCAACTATAGCTGGACACTTTCACATCCACACACTGCTGCGGACACGAGAGACGTACACAGTTGAAATAATGAAGGCTCTGTAATCCACAATAGCCAAGGGCTCTCATGCGTGAACACACATGCACAGGGGAAGTGGATACACACAACAATGGACTAGAATAGGCACTGCCCGAGAACTAACTAAAGCAAACTAATTAGCACACACAACGACACGCACAAGCCCACAGACATAAGCCGAGCCCCGCTCAAGGACACAACTCCCACCTTGTTATGAAAAGACTGAGGGAGGTGCAGGTGAGATTGGATCCAGACATGCTTGCTCACAGATAGAATTGAATTATTGATCAGCCAACAGATTGTGTTATGAGGAATTCATGGATCCAACGCACGTGGGGGTCTGGGCTGTCCAGCTCCCTTAGGCTGAAAGACAGACTGTGTGGACTCACTGTACATGTATACATTACATATCTGTGTGCACGCGCATGTGTGCTGGGGAAGCCTCAGGGAGAGCAGGTTGCTCTGGTCAAAGTCGAAGTCACTTTCTGTGGGCGGAGTGGGCAACGTGAGCTCGCACTTAGACAAGACAGAGCAAACAGTGAATCGATCAAGCTGGCTGTGGTGATGCATACAGAGGGAAGGCCTCACCCTCACTGCGCTGAGAGAGCTTTAACTGCTCACACGCTGAGTGGCTTTTTCATTGGCACTCAGGCAACAGCACAATCCTCAGCTCTTAATACCACCAATGGAAAGAGAGGAAATGGGATTTTTATTTGTCTGAGCTCCAAGGGTGGTCTGCTGCTGCCAATAATGTGCTGAAATACAGGGCCTCGCTTAACTTGGGTTCTGTTACCAACATCAGCCAACGCGAGGTGCATGCCGTTAGACAAAAAGGTAGGACTATATTCTGTCCTGAGGCTGTAGCACCTAAATCCCCACTTTACCACAAACCTTTCAACACTTCCTTAATGGTGATCCACAGCATGAGGAACTGGACAGAGTGACCAAATATTTTTCCAAGGCGTAACCTTCAGAATAAAATCAGTCTGCAGGCAGGTCATGCTGCTGTATGCTTGAGCTTTATACAGTGAGGCCACATCACCATCATTAGCTGCTCAAATGCTACCTTACTGATAAGATAAAAAAAACAGTCAGTGTTATGCTCACACGCTGTGGCGCCGCAAAACAAATAATCAGTATTTTATGGACACCGTGCCCAGGACTCAAAGGTGTGGTGAGCCCTCACAAAGATCCTGTGGCTCACAACTATAGACTATGTATAAAGACAGACAGCTCACCAAAAGTGAAGTTAAAACATCTTGATCACCCATTGGTGGCTGGCTGCAGTATAAGTCATAAACACGACCCCCTCCATGTTAGTGGATGTTGCAAACTGAAAAATCAAAAGTACACATCAAATAAAATTTTCCCCAATAATTGTTTCTGTCATTATAGGTAGTTCTTATCATGCTCATGCGTGTTCAAGCATTCATTTTAAGTTTGGTTTCAGTCAGTTATTTCATGCTATAAAAAAAGGGGGTGTGACAAAATGACTGACAACTGTGATTTGATTGTGGTGTGCTCACGATTGGTTCGGACGGGTGTATGGGCAGGTCCTCGATACCGCAGCTCTACTCCCGATCAATACTGCACAGACACGGGCTCCAAATTATGCCACCAGCACAACATGGCAGCACCCGTAACTGGGATATTTTGGCTTAATTACAACTACAGACGTAGATGAAATACAAAGTCACTTTAATTTGGTCTAATCGTTTTTCCCCATCCAGAAAAAGAGAAACGTTATCAAATGGATTTACACCATATTTAATAATCTTGCTGGTTTTGGGTAATTAGGACTTGTTGTGGCACGCTGCTCAAGGGGGATAATGTTTTCTTTTCATGTCGGAAGGTGGAGAGACGCATGGAACCCATGTGGGAACAAGATGCGAGATAATTTTTTCCATTACCCAAAGAGAAGACCAACGCCATATGACTAATTAAACAACAGACACAGAGGAATGCGTGATGACATCCTGACGGCAGACAAAAACAGAGACAGGAAGTGAAACAGAACAGAACCTGGTTAAAAATAAAATCATTAGCTAAGGGAGGCAGAGGAGGAGACATGTCAGTGGAAGTGTACTGTAAATCTCAACAGGGAGACTACAGAGAAATGTTAATTGAGGTTTGGAGTGGTGGATAAATGGGTACTCTGGCCTGGTCGCGCCACCAGTTGGCACTGGTCCATCACTAAATAAGCAACACCACACTGACATGGCCTCTTTTACCCCACTTTGCTTCAATCTGTTCTTGGAATGCTGCACACTTCGCTTCCATATCCAATTGAAAGAGGATGAAAGTACAAGGGAAAAAAATGTCTCCTGGTGAGACTTGTGTGATTTGGGGATGCAATTTGGCAGCGTGTTTTCTGTAAACATTGCAACTGCAGCTTATTTTCAGAGAACGCACTAGCAAGCAGCATTAGGCTGTTTGCTGTGTGGGGAGGAAAGATACATGGTCTTGGTAATAAGGTTCTCTAACCCCAGCAGCAGATCTACTCCGGCTAATGACTGTAATTAAAGAGCCGAGTTTCACAGAGGGATCAATGACGTGGGATCAGCCCAGACAGGACGTAGAATAGACGTAGCTACAGCAGAAGGAAGCAACCACAGGGCAGAGTTTAAAAACTTACAGGCTGAACAAATGGGAGTGTGAGTGGTAGGCTAGCATGTGTTACAAGTGCCTGTAAATATTTAGCCATTCTTACAGGGGCATGTGGCTGCGACTCTGATGTCATTTCTGCTAGGCCTATCATTTGCTTAAGTTAGAGGCTGAAACCCCAGTGTGGAGCAACTGTAAACACAGATCTGTGAAAAGGAATACTGGGAAACAGAGTGTCACGGGACAAAAATAAACTGTGAAGCAGCACAAGTTATCTACAGGACCATCACATGTCTGGCCAACTCTGTACAGATAAGGCAAGAGAAGGGAGAGCACAGGAAAAATAAATAAATACAGATGCAATGTCTACGTGATTTGCAGACACCAGCATAAAATACCCAACAACTTCCTTTTTTGCTGAAAAATGTTAGGAGAGGAAACCGAAACTGGGCAGCTTCGAGGCTGCCCGGCTGAGTCAGTGGGGAATAATGCATGTCATCACGGCTGCGTGAATCGGAGAGTGAGGCTGGGGGGCAAGCACACACACCCAAGACACAGAGCGTCGATGACACCTTCACAGATCTGCATTTCAGAAGACAGCTCAGAGCCCCAGGCAGGTTTGAAGCACCAGGATTAATATCCACGCAGACTACAGACACGCTGAGTAAGAAAGACAAAGAATAATGTTGAGGGGGGAGGAAAGGATTCAACAGAAAAGGAAAAAAAAATGATGGAGCACAAGAGAATGGATAAATAGAGACTCCGTTCTGCTTATAAAAAGGGAACTAGAAAGTATGTTCAGAGATGGGCACGCTAACATAAACAGGAAGTTATAAACACAAGGGCAATGGGTACTTCCATGCTGCTCCAGCACAAAGGGCATGGTTGACTGATCAGGCATAGCTAACATTCCTGTAGATCATTGCAAGCCAGAGGGGTGTACACTTCTACATGTCTGCTTTTAGTCCCCCACAATACCCCACCTCAACAAGGTCAATGCTAAGGTAAAGGTCTGACTCATACCAATGCCCCAACATATTTTCACTGTTACACGGTCACATTTTTAAAGCAGATTTTATTTGTTTTTGTCCTTATATTCTTATTTTCTCGCTGCTGAATCCTTCTGCTCGACGAACTGGGGACCAATACAAAACCTCAACCTCCTGTATCTTAAAAACACATTACTGTTACCTTAGATAATCCCACCTCAGACATAAGCAACCACAAATTTTAGTGACCAGTGGTGACTGCAAAATGTCAGTCTCTAAGGTTAAGGCAATATCTTTGGCAGTATTATTACTGCTGCCACAGTAAAACGGTCTGTCAGTTTACAGATGAGAAGCAACAGCGCCAATGGCATTTAACTAGATTCTCTGTAACTTTAACAATTGCTGTATGAACAGATTTTAATAGGTCCCGCTTGGATCATAGGGCACTGAAAGGCCACGATACCCACCTCATTTAACAGAGACAAGGACATGATACTGACAAAGAAATGATTTCATTTTCAGAATACCATTTCATTATGAAATGTAATAAAGGTCGACACCCTTTCCTATATACTGTATTATGCAAGCTTGAAAATAAAAGGACACTGTAGAAGAGGTGTAGACGCATATTAAAAAAAAAAAATAAAAATAAGCGGTCTGTGTTTTGCGAAACATTTTAAATACAGTTCTGTGTGAACGCTCCGCTTCTCCTTTTCATTCGTTCAGCATTAGACCTCATTTTAAAGACATAATGACCAACAGCAATTGAGTAATAAAAGGCCTGCAAGCTTCACACAGCCGAGCACAGGTATATGTGAAGAACATCTCATCTGTCCACCACAAAAACCTGCCCGACTTCAACTTTTGACTGAAACATACAACCAAGAGACAGACACCCAACATCTAGCAGTGCTGCCACCCCCATGTCCACGTCCAGCTGCCAGCAGATTTCAGCAGATGTCAGACATAATAAGGACAGCATATGTTTCTTTAATCTAATCTAATGTTGTTCTTGCTATTTTAGAGCACATTCTGCCTGAAGATTTCATGTTACTGTTTTTAAACATAATTCAATTTAATTGGGAGGGTTTTTCCAAGACAATTTCAATGGCCAAATTCACATGTAAATAAATAAAAAAACACATCTAAATTGACATTTTCCAAAAATCTACAGACGTCAAACTAAATGCAGGTGCAAATCCAACACAGCTGTTATATTTTCCTACGATTCAAGATTTCATAACACTAAAAATTGTGAATCAGGGACATTAACATGCAAATGCCTGGCAGGTCATCTAGAATTTCCCAGTTTTAAGCAAGTACAAATGTATACATATAACACAAACAGCAGTTTCTTGCAATATGGAAATTCCAGTGGAAATCATTTAAATTGTAATATTTTTCCAATTAGTTGTTCATGCCAACAAAGGGAGCATGTCTGGTTGAGCCACAATGAAGCATAGGTTTATGTCTTTTTCTAACGCAATCTATTTATAATAAGGTTGCTCAGAGTCATACTCCGCTAGTGAGGTGCTTCCTAGAGCCATAAGGATCATTCATCTCTTCTATATAGCTACACTTGCAGAGACCATCCCTCTAGGTCTTCCTCAGTTTGCCACATTTCTTCTCCCTTTGCTCACCCAGGTTGGTATGACCTTCATCTCCAGCTGCCGCCAGTGCACTGACCCTTCGTGCATCTGTCACCCACCAGCTCACATTCAGTACTTCATAATTAATTGCCCAGTGTGCATGCAAAACACAAAAAAAGACGAGAGCCAATACTTGACAGCAACTACCATAATAACATAAACCAGATGGACGTCATATTAGCAGTAAAGCAGAGGTGATAATTAAAAATGATCTTGGCGAGAGTAAATTGGTCAGTTTGAGGATTAACTGTGAAATGACTCACATGGATAAAAATGAATTGCACCCTCTCTCCTATTAGTTAGGATTAAATGGCACTCAACATGAAGCAACTCTCAGACATGAACAAAAAGCACACTGAAAATGCATTACAGGTGGAACAAGTGGCTCTACACAGTTTCAATTATTTCAAAGCTACTGTAAGCCTAATTTAATTTCAAACCCAGATCATTCTGAGAAAGATATATCAGCAAGTTGCCAGATCCTGCACAGGCACCCTAAATTTGCACAGAAATAAAGCGTCGACTCAACTTAGATAAGTCTGAGAGATCTGCGAGTCGCCTTTTCATCATAAAGCAAGGCAGCTGGAATAAACATCACCCGTAACATTGAACTGTTTGAAGCAGGCACGACAAACTTCCCTCTCAAGTGTTCAAATGGATAGTATTTTGATAGCAACACGTGCCAGACTCAATTACCAAAGCAAAAAATAAATTGGCTTCCTGCTCTCTTTTCTCCTGCCAACACAAGCCCTGAGAAGAAATCTGATCAAGATTTCCCAGGACAGGAATCAAGGTGACCCCTCACTCGAGTCACCGCTGATACATTCTCAGATACCTGCGTCTGTGGTGTCAGGCTAAAATGCCTGGCTGGGTGTGAACGTTTGCCAGTGGCCTGAGTAGGTGAGCTGGCTGACATGCCTCCAGTGAGCAGGTAGCATCAAAAGCCTTTGAGATACTATGTGCTTGTGTCAGCCTGTCAGCTCAGCTGCCATGGGGAAGTGGGTGAGGAGAAGGAGACTGAGGCAGATGTCTGTATTGTGTATCACCAGCGTTCAGTCCTCACATATGCAATCTCAAGGCTGCTGACAGCCAACACCACCCAAAACGCCTTTTGAACAACAACGAAGATCATGTTTTCCTCTGGGCTAACTTTTTTCAAATAGCCTCCTAGCTCCCTAAACCTCATGTCACGTCAACCGTCTATGCTCGATCTCTTGTGTTTTTTTTTTTATATATTAGGATGTCTCCGTTCGCGTGCAGAACATCCTGCCCACAACCCCTCAACCGAGCAATTAAGGGAGCTCCCTCCCCGCGTGAATCATTTATCTCATTCAGGGGTGTGGGGAGTGTCTACAATATTAATCATGCTCCTCTTACTCATGCTCCAAGCACTGAGAGCGTGAGGAAGAGTCACAATGGTTAAAAAGGTAGGAGGTGAGGGCAGAAGAAAAGCAATGTGGGCAGCAGCAGGAAAAACCAGCATGAGATGGCAGCAGCGTGGAGAAGAAAGTATGCCACCATGGGTTGAGTGCACGGTGTGGTCAGCCATGGACATGGGATGAAAGACCGTGTGGGATGAGAAAGTGTCAAGGTTGTTTTAGAAGTAAAAATACACCCTGCTGAGCTGAATGTATCTGGGGCTGAAGTGCCTGGCATGGAAGCCTGCAGACAGATGGTTAGACTATGGATTTGGGTGAACTTAAAGCTGCATGAGGTGGTGGGTTTGGGGGGTGGGGGTGCTATCGGCTGCTATCTCTTGCCACAGAGCCCATCCTCATAGCCTGCTGCTGGGGGAGTAAGCCCGGGAATCAGCATGATCACACCTCGTAGCTGTCATACATCAACTTTGTTATCTCTGATCTCAAACACATAGAAGGGGAGAAGTGTTGCGTGGCGGCGGTTTGGTGTGCGAAAATACAAACAACACCGCATCGGAGCAATGAGTAAAGAAGGGAAAGCTGTTGAGGGGATAGTTTAGGACAAGGCCATGAAGTCCAAGGGCAAGGGGGGGGGGCAGCTGTAAAACCCAACGGAGATAAAGATCAGAAATCCACCTCAGCATGGCATCCCTTCATCATAGGATAATCCTCAGACACGAAAAGACAAGCCTATCTCCAATCTGAATGAAATCTGTATTCCCCAGATTCTTCAGCAATCTAATGCCAAGCTGACACGCCCTTCACGCATCTGCCCAGACTCCCCTGAAGCCTGCGTGTACTTTTAGATAGGCTGGGGGAGCAAGGTAATGCATGTGGGTCTCTCTCATGTTCGCCACGCCTATTTTATGACCAACAAGTTTACAAAGTCCATTCTACAGATGGGAAAATGTTGGTCAAACAATACCTAACGGTCAGCTTTTTAAAGTGCAAGTAAGTCTAACAGATATTGCAATATGATAATGATTTAAATTGCATCCTCTTTTTAGTTGGGAGAAGAAAAAAAGGAGATTAATAATTTAAAATGAGCCACATTTGGCGAACCAATGGCACATACGCTACTCATGTCTCAGTTTGGTGCTGTTTTTCTGTTTCTAGGCTGCAGACAGGAGGCATGGGATTGCTTGTTGCTGACGAGGATTATGGATTTATTTTCAAAATGAAAATGACAGAAGTCAGTAATCCAACGCAAAGGAAACAAAGAGACTGGGGATGAGTTCAGATTCGTTTGACCTCAAAAATATTGCAACGCTCTCCGAAATGTGGCACGTGCTTCCAGGAGACGACGTGCTCTGAAGTCTGTGAATGCAACACTAAAAAGGACAGGATGAACTTAAGCTCCTACATGTTTTTGTGTGAGCTAAACAGCTGAGCTCCGTTTCTCAGTTGGTCAGAAGCTATTTTACTGGATCCAAAAATACTCAGAGTGGATCTCACCACAAAGTTTAATTTCCAGAGCCAGTGGCCCATTATGAAAAGAAAAGAAAAAGAAAAAAAATAACTCATGGAAATGCCTGCTTTTCTCAGTTTCCCCTTGTATTTCAGGGTATGCGCTTGCATCTGGCTTTTGGGATTGTTTTGCAGAATCCTCAAACACCAACATGACCTGAATGAGAAATGTCTCCTATTCACAGTCGCCCTGAAAAGAGCATCAACGATGAAGAAGCGTGGTACGCTTGTCTTTGGGAGCGGGAGAAAACATTTATCACCACTCGCCTCTGTGCAGATAAGGCGTCTCTATTTACTCAGAATGGAAAGAGATAAACCCTGAATGAAGCATTGTGGCACAGAGCGAGAGAAAGAGCAAAAACAGAGAAAGGGATGGCGGGAGGAGAGGAAAGACAAGGGAGCTGCTTGGTTTTCAATTGCTTGCGTGTGTGTCCGTGGAAGCAGATGGCATCTTTTGGAAAAACACCCCTGCTCAGTCAGGAGATGTGCGGGCCGACTCCTGCTCTAACCCCCTTCCAGCCACCACCTGCAGCTGCCTTTCCTGCCTGCACTGATCCATCCCCCCTGTGAGACTGCATGCATGATGATGTTTAATAGGAAGAACTCCCCAGGACATGGGGCATCCTATGCACAGCAGGTCTGTGCACAAGGGGCGGTGGACGGCAAGGGGCTGCGAATAAAAGGGCGATTTAGAAAGACAACAAGGAAGTACAGTGGTGCGCCGAGGGCTGCGCCAGGGACCGAGAGATGCAGACCGACAGAACCGCGCAGGAGCCTCAACGGGGTCATGAATGGTGCTTCTGTCTCCTTGTTCCGACCACAAGAGAGGCAAGAAAAAAAAAAACAACAACAACAACAACAACAAAGAGGCAACGCTCGCTACTACTTGTGTCCGCTCAGCTGCTGGTGTACAGCTCGCTACTGTCCAGGGGCGAGCCGCGCCGGTCCACGTGCCCGCGTCGCACGCGCGGGGACAGGCGGCGACCCGGCAGATGCTGCGATCCTGACACGAAGCGCACACGCAGCCCGGGGTCCGAGTTTGACAACTTTGCGCGTTCGATAACTCCCGCACAATCGAAACCACCGCTGCCGCGGACACCGACGCGATCCTCGCGAGAAAGCTGCGCCGCATTTCGCGAGGATTTCGCCGCTTCGGCTGTTCGTTTGCGTGGAACCTGCGGTAGCGTGGAAGCGGCTCCGGTGGCATTAGAGGCTGGGCCATATGGACAGGGCGTCTGATAAAACGCCATCACAACTTGCTGCTGCTACGTGACGGGGCTTCCGTTTGGCACCGCGGCAGAGAGTCCCGGACGCACTTTGACGGAACTCACCTTGGAGGAGAAAGAGCGAAGGGAGCAGCTGCACAAACGCGAACAGTCCAGATACCGAAGAGCGCACACGCACACACCGGCCGGTGAAATGAGACTTTGGAGGACGAAAAAAAGAAAATAGTCCGTAAACAAGTTCACATTTTACTCTCCTCGCACGCGCTGCGGCGGGTTACAGAAAGGCACTGTTCCGGACAAAACACGGGCTTTACGTTGCTCACCGGTTTGTCAATTCCTGCTGGAAGGCGACCCGGGGAACTCAACAAAAGAGTCTCTGGTTACAGTATGTGGGACTCTCTCCACGCCCAGGTGCCGAGTCACATGGTCAGTTCCCAGGTGTGCGCGCGTGTGCGCGTGTCTCCAGGATCCGCGGCTCAGCTGGCGGCGGCACCTGTGGGATCCGCTGACGCGTTCGCCTCGACTGTCACGGCGTTGGGAAACCGGGATGTAGTGCAGAGGGAGGGAGGGAGGGAGGGAGGGAGAAAGGGAGGAGGAGGAGGAGGAGGAGGAGGAGGAGAGACGCGCGCGGGTCCGGAAAGGAATGATTCCCCTCCCAGTCCACGCTCACCGCGGGCAAAGCCACTGCGTGTGGAGGAGATATCAGCTTCAGTGCTATAAGGAGGAGGAGGGGGGGTGTGGTCCGGAACCAACAGGGGTCCTTGGGGTTGGTTCCATCTCATTCCAGGCAAAATAAGGAAAATTCACAAGGAAATGTTAAAAAGTAACCTAGTCCCCCCCCCCCAGACTGAACACAGTTACACAATTCTGTCAAGTCATACCAGCAAAATAAATAAATACAGTCTTGTTTGTTTTGTTTTTTTCATGAAATATGGGAACGCAGTTCCGTGAAATAACACACCTGTTGACTTGTTGATTCGTATTAAGTTCTACTTTGGGAAACGTTAAAGGGGCAGTTCACCAAAATCGACAAAATATCATTTTCCAACTCACTCTCTGGTGGCTAGGACAGTGAAAGCTTGGCTTTTATTTGCAGATAGTTGATGCTGCTGACAACGTTGCAACAAAAATAACACAGTGAGGCTTTTTCCACAATATGCATTTTAACATGTGGTAGTAGGAAAAGCACACAATGTTACTAATAACGTTAATAGTGGCTCTGTTTTATATAAATGTCCCAGTAGGCCATGACAGTGTGACAGTGAGGCAGCGTGCACAATACCAGGAGCAGGAAACTGAAGCAGCTAAATGGAATTCAGCCATCATTACTTTGTGTTATTTACTTGCTGTGGCATATCAAAATGTCTTCTTACTTTAGAAATACTGAGGTCATGGGTCCAAATTCTCCCCACCACCCCAAACCATTTAATGTTTGACGCCATAATACCTTTACGTATTTTTCATTTTTGCTTTAAAAATAGACATATGTATTTACTCTAAAGAATATCAGAATGTGTCCCACCGTGTGTAACTTGTGTGTAATTTTAGAATTTAAACACCTGCCCACAAACAATACTGAAGACATAACGTGGCATTTGAAAGTGCCCTAAAGCAGGTGTCTATTCAGAAACAATCCCATGTTTACTCGGGATAATCACCAGACGTCACTCCGGACAGCTTTACCAAGCTTCACTTTTGGAAGGAAACATTTCCCAGTGACTGTTGACAGGGTGGTCTGTCAGTCCTTGAGAGAAAGACACATTGCTGTTGAGTTTTTTAAATGTCACGTCTTGATACTTGGAGCATAACCAACGCGTTTCCATTCACATTCATTGCATTGGGCTGTCAGCAGAAGCCTCGGCAGCAGCTCTCTTTAAACCAAATAGAACTTAAATGCATCCCTGTTCTTTTTGTCTTTGGTGAACTGACCCTTTAAGGTGGATTCATTGTTGAGTAAACTAATTTTAGTATCAGTGCTCATCACTTTTATACTCCAATGTTTGTGCTGTTATGATGAGGTACAGTATAATGTGAATTGTATTGCACTGGTCTTTTCCTGTGCTTTTAAAATCAACTTTCATTTTAAATTGTGCAATTAATCTAAAAGCCCACCTAGGCACAATAATTGCAAATTAGCTGTCACTATAAATTCTACATGCAACACATTTGTTGTATTTTAAGTGGCTGTTAATTGCACTTTCCCTGTCAAATAACTAGATAAAACATATGTAAACCATTGGTGATTCATGCAAATGAACACAGATTAGTGTGGAAAGAGAATGTTGGGACATTGTTTGGCTTAAACGTGTTTTGAAAGAATGAAAGGAATACTTTTTAAGCAGAGTATAGCATCAAGTCAATTAACTTCTGGGATCTTGATCTGGTCAGTTAAGCAGCAGAGGGGCTTGTTAATCAGCTTCAGCTGCTTTGGTGTTAATGAAATTAACAACAGGTGCACTAGAGGGGCAACAATGAGACGACCCCCAAAACAGGAATGGTTTTACAGGTGGAGGCCAATTTTTTCCCCTCCTTATCTTTTCTGACTGTTTTCACTAGTTTTGCATTTGTCTAGGGTCAGTGTCACTACTGGTAGCATGAGGCGACACCTGGACCCTACAGAGGTTGCACAGGCAGTCCAACTCCTCCAGGATGGCACATCAATACGTGCCATTGCCAGAAGGTTTGCTGT
>JAVQJF010012457.1:0-13667 GCA_036023855.1 Gadopsis marmoratus
GGGGCAACTTGGGGTTCAGTGTCTTGCCCAGGGACACTTCGACATGTGGACAGCAGGGGCTGGGATCGAACCACCAACCCTGGGGTTTATGGACGACCGCACTACCCTCTCAGCCACAGCCACCCGCATAAGATGAACCCAGCATGGTGCTGAGGTAATTGCATGTTCTTATTTTTAAATTTTTCGCTTAAAGTGCCTCTGCTCTCACATACAAGTCTCATTTTAAACAAGAGGAAATGCATTGCCTCTCAGGGGATTGATGAGTCCTACATGACTTTGAGTCTCAGAATGAAACTCCTCGTGGGTGCAAATGCGCTGACCACATGACCACACGCATCTAAGTCCAGCATAGAAAACACAGGGCTGGCAATTTATTATTGGCTGTGCCGATTTTGATCTTTTATTTAAAGTCATTCAGTGGACCAAATCGACCAACCAGTTTTAATTACATTTCTCTATCTGCTTCTGACAAATGCACATATGCTCCCCCCACACACACACACACACACATACACGAAAGGTGCTAAGTCCTCCCCCCCAGGCTCACAAGCCCTCAGGGCCGGGACAAAGTGGAAGGGATTTCTGCACGAGAGAGAAGAATATATAAAAAGAAAGAGGAGGGAGATAAATCGAAGGCGAATTTCTGTTCAGGTCAATTTACGAAAGATGATAACTTAATATTCTCAGTATGCGTGATGGTGGTGCTTATGTTTTGAGTTGTTGCCCAACCTGCCATGCCCTCACTCTCCAAGTCTAATTTCTTTCTTTTCCTCTTTTTTTCATGCCTAACCTTCCCTTCCCTTGCTTCACATTCTTTTTCCCTTCCTCCTTTTGTTCCTTTTTGTTCTTTCCCTCCTGTTCAACTCCGTTGAACTGTTTCTTCTCTTCCCACTAAGTTTTAGTGTACTGCATTATACTTCCTCACAGGAGGTAAAGCTATGCAGTTTTTCAAAAGAGAAAATCCTAGAGAAAAGTATGAAAATAAGGCATAATTTTGTGCAGCAAGAAACAAAGTTATTTCTTACTTTCTACCTTTGCGGGGGTCCTGACCCGTAGGTTGGAAACCAACGTTTTACAGATCACTGTCAATCTGACCACAAAGCCTTCCATCCCCTTACATGCTTCCAGAGAGCCTGTGAGCCAGAGTTACACTGACTTCTTGCCCCCATTCTCTCAACCACCATGCATGAACTACATCCACGATTAATTGACCGAATTAGACACACACACACACACACTTATTATTCACTAGAACCCATACACATATGTATTCAACATTTCCTGTAGACATAAACACACCTGGTAGGCTTGGGATTGTAGTCGGTGTTTGTGTGGAATGTGTTTGTGTGTTAGCTTTAGAGGGAGGAGATGGATAGAAAAAAGATTAAGAAGAGGAATGCACAATGCAAAAGAAATTTTTTAAAACATCCAGCTTAAGTGTGGAGTCTATAAAATAATTTTTCCCTCAAACATACATTTTTCCACTATCACAGCTGATTAAACACTGATTCAACCTATCAGCCAATATTTAAAAAACAAGTACTACCACTTATGATGTGTGTCCTTGAATCAAGCTGTGACATCTTGATGAAGTGGAGGTGGCACAGATCTATAACTTTATTCAGGAAAATTAGCAAAGATATAGACAAATTACAGGAAAACGTATCCACCTGTTGATGAACTTTTTCACTTAGATTTTAAGTCACAAGACTTGTTACTGCAAGATGTCGTTTTTGCAGTGTAGTGACAGGAGACAGCTGCGGGAGATGAGAGCTGTCTGACACCAGTGGGAAATGTCACAGCTAATACACATCACACGTGAAGGGACTCACACTGGATGCCTCCTTTCCTGCAAGATGTGTGCATGGGCGTGTGTATGTGTGTGAGTGAGTGAGTGTGCATGTGTGTGTGTGTGTGTGTGTGTGTGAGACATGAGCTCAGTTGCTATGAAATTCCACTTGTTTGCAGCACATGTTGAGTGCATGTGTGTGTGGTGACTGATTTTGCAGTTATTTGATACACAACCCACTCAACCACATATAAAGCATGGCACATACATAAAACACTTCACTGTGAGCTGTGCTTGTGCATGTGCATTTGATTGTATTATTACTGGAGTGAGGACGCAATTCTCATACTAGAAAGCACCAATATGCATCTGGAAAAGTTAATCTTCTAGTATTGTCTTAACAACTATTTCCCTCCTTTAAAGAGCTACTCTGGTGATTTATTATTGCACTTCTTGTAAAATAATCTTGTTGGAGGGAAAGGATTTATAAACTAAAATTACTTTTTGCGATGTAACCCTGAACCCAAACCCTAAAAACATCAATTTAAAGTAAATCCAGAAGTTTCCTAAAGTTACAAGAGTACACTTACACAAATGGTGCCCCACACATTCACACACACACAATGTTTGCCTTCAGTGACACCAAGCCCTAATTATGGAGTTACAGAGTGTACTGGGGTGCATGAGACTCCAGTTGAAAAACAAGCTCAGTTGAACGAATGCTGAGCAGATATATAGACACATGCCGCGGCACTGCCTGTTATGCTTATTATTGGAAACCTCTGACATTTTTCAAAGGACGTTCTGTTTTTAAGCTCCTCGCATTGTGAGTGTGGAAACTTACTATTCACACAACATAAAACCTGTTCAAATAACCAAATTACAGAGCGGCGCACACATTCATATGCCGCACATTTTCATCTTTCTTTCTCTCAAACAAATAAACACAATAGCTAAATTGTTCAAATTGTCATAATTCTCCATTCTATTTCTATTTCTATGTCTCTCTTTCTCTCTCGATCTCTCTCTCTCTCTATCTCGCATCATGGAAATGAGCAAGCAGGCAGATGTGCAAGGTTGTTGGTATACTAAGAACACTGTTTGTTGCCTCCCGTACACACAGTCCCGAGGTGTATGGCTAGAAACCTGAGGGTGATGTAATGTAATGATGAGTACAAAAAATATACAATTTAAGCCAGCCTTGGGGGGAAATTAATCCTCTTAATTTCACCCAGAGTGCACAAAGATTTTTTTTTTTCCCATGTAAACTATCTCTTCAGACAAACAGACAGACAGATCCAGCAGACAGGTAGAAATAAATATAGCATCTATTTTCCTCCACACCACAATTGCAGCACAGAGGACTGCCTGAATGATGAATTTTATTTTAAATTGAATGGCTGGTTATCTCCACGGCTTGAATGCTGACCACTTAAGCCCAAATGACATTTTCCATATCCGCATAGTCATGAGGGCCTGTGTGACGTAAATGTTCTCATCTGAAACCCAAGTTTATGACTCTGAGGACGTGCTTACAAGCAACTGAACACGTATGGAACACACAATGTATGCAGACACGCAGCGGAGTATGTAAAGAATCATATGCATGTTTCTATATCGGCGTTATTCCCATCACCCCATAAGTGTTGTGTAAGCACCATATAGCTCTTCCAATAACATTTCTGATTAGTTTAATCCTTTATTAGATATGACTATTAAATTCTGATATACAGAGGGCAGAGGTATCTACAGATCATTTCAGGTAGTTTGGCTAATGGTCTGATAAATCAAACCTTTCTTGTTTGTGCGTGCTTTTTTCATCTTCTGGAGTGCAGCAAAAGAAAAATCCTCAAAGAAAACTAATGTTTAAAAATATACATATTAAATATACATTAAGTATTACATTTATTACAATGCTATGTTAAGATGTTGGCACAAGAGGATGATTTAACATATACAATATTAGTATATTTACACATTTACATAGACATAACCTGCTATATCATTAAAGTGAGACAAGTGAGCCCTGAGGAATTGTACATGGTTCTGAGGAACACTGTGAGAAAATTTGTCCTGAAAAACGACTCAGGGTCTAATTAAAAAATGATGCCAAAATGTAAAATAACATTTGTGGAGTGGACTGGTTTAGCATGCCTTATGTGTCTGCTTCATGGAATAATGGCGCTCAAAAGTCAAGTCATTTGACTTGCAGAAGAGTGTGGCGGTTCAGTGGCTGCTGTGCGCACACAAGTAAACCATTGTAGAGTGGAGGACAGTGAGCAGTAGTAGTGAGTAGTAACGGAGCAGCCTATATATATGCATACATGCAATCTACAGAAATGCATGCATAAATGCTATTTGAGACTTGAATAGGTGGGTAAACAGTAATGTGCCTTTACTCTCCACTCTGGCCCTGGCTGGCTCTGTACTGCACTTGCACACTGTACTGTAGCATATTATGTTGTCTCCCTTCACTCCCCCAGCTACAATATATACTGTGATCTGTATTTCTATGTTTTTCTTTACAATGCGGGTTAAAAGCCGAACATAAACATTTAAATAATAGTGATTTACAGCCTTCTTCTCTATGTTTCTCTCTTTGGCTCAATATTGTCTGCCCTCTGTCTTCCTCTCTGCTATCATAAATCGTATCCAAGCTCAGTGAGAGGGCAGCGGATCAGCACCTTATAGGGAGACACATATATCCATCTCTGTGTAACAAGTGTGTGTGTGTGTGTGTGTGTGTTTTTAGCTAGCTGGCAAAAATGGTGTCGCTGACATGCTGCGGGGCCATGTGTCAGTGTGTTGTAATTGTGTCCAGTGGAGCGCAACACATATATTCAACACACACTAGGGCTGGGCGGCATACCGGTTTCTTCACCGTCGCCGGTGTGACGTTCTGCAATGACATGGATCTTGCAATACCGTCATTACCGTGATAAATGTTTTACAACATTATAAATAACAAGAAGGCCTTTAGTTTTTGAAAAAAAGTTCAATCTTGGTCTGAATACCTGTCTTTATTTTGTTGCAAAGAAAACATAAAGCATATTCACTATAGTCTGCCGCTATTCACAGTTATTGACAAACAAAGGTCGCAACACAAACAGATTTCAATCAGCAAGACAAAACAGCGAGAAAAAGGGTCCTTATTCTGTGAAAAGAAATGAATGGGGTGTCGGAACCAGGTGGAGACACCGAGGTGGAAAAAGTGGTACTGAAAAAGGGGAGTACTTCTGTGATTTGGACCTGGTTTGGCTATAAATCATCTGATTAGGAGCAAACATCAATAATATGTAAGATTTGCGGTGTTGTGACAGCCAAAGGTGGCAATACCAGCAACCTGTTTCACCATCTAAAAAGTCCGCACACCCGTGAGTACGAGGACGCAACAAGGGCCGAAAGCACCAGTGGTTTAGCCAACAGCTGCACCAGTGGAGCGCAGCAACACAGCTGTGACTCCAGGCTTTGTTCACTGCTGCTGTACTGTCTGCCTGGGGCTTGGAGGAAGCGCGTCTGGTATGCATGATGACGGACAGTAGCTCTAACATGGTGTGCACATTTCAGATCAACAGATGGACCAGTTTTGGACACAGGCTACACATCGCTAACTTGGTAAGTTACAATGGTCAAACCAGCAGGCTTTCTGAACAGTGCATGGTGCTGAAATGCCTATTTAGCCTATTTGACCAGAACAGGTTTGTGTCAACACCAGTACTTATCAAAATATAAATGAAGCAAAGTATCAGCAATAATATACATTTTCTGCCAAAAAAATGCTGTTGAGATGTCTAATCCTACCCCTTGTCTAAGTCTGAGAATTACTCACATAACAGGTGGTAGTTAACCTACATTATGGGGAAGGCTCATTTCTTTAAGATGTGTTCCCTTACATTGCCAATAGAGTGAAAAAGGTATAATCATGTGGAGTATCCCTTTTTATTTTGTAATACTGTGATATCATACCGTCACCATCAAAAAACAAAAAAAAAATACTGTGATATCGCCTACCCCTAACACACACACAAACACAGATTCAGGGCTTCCAGGTCCGAAAGTCAAATGAAAGGGGATGATGACAACACGTGTGAGTGTGTATGTGTGTTAACAGGGTGGGTGAGATTTCCTACACACTGCTGCTGCAGATGGAGCAAACATACGAGCAATTAATTATGAATATCTATGTTTACCAGGATGGTAGTATAGGGCTCTACTGGGATTCCATGAACTAGTTGCACATCAGGTTGCCATGACAACCTTCAATAAATGTACTGGTACAGGAAACAAACTAACTAACTAATATCTCCACTTTAAATTTGAGAATTTGGGACAGGCGATTGGTTCATTCCACCGTGTGTGTGTGTGTGTGTGTGTGTGTGTGTGTGTGTGTGCGTGCGTGCGTGTGTGTGTGTGTGTGTGTCGGGGTCAGGTTGAGGGCTGGAGGTTCAGAATGGATAGCTTCCTGCCCTCCCTGTGTATGAGCCTCCAAGGAACACACCCACAACAGATTCATTATGCATACTCAGTGGGAACACACACACACACACACACACACACAAGAACACAAAGCACATAAACAGCCATATTCCCACAGCACACACACAGACAAACACGAATAAAAGTTGATACAAACTGTAAAATTGGTTCTGTAATGTGTGTGTGTGTGTGTGTGTGTGTGTGTGTGTCCCAGGATTGTAGTGTGTTCGTGCACACACCCTGAGGTTCAACTGCAATCTGTAAACAATGTTTCTGGCTGAGTGAAGAAAAACAAGAAGCAAGGGGTGAAATGTTCAAGAGAGAGTGAGTGTGCATGTGTGTGTGTGTGTGTGTGTGTGTGTGTGTCAGAGCAAGAGAGAGCAAGAGAGCATTGAACTGCAGATAGTCTGACTTTCACAGCAATCTGCCCTTCTGCAGCAAACTAAGACGTTCCATGTCAGTGTGAGCAGTGTAGATATTGTCAGCACAGAACAAAACGCTCCAATAACTTGCACTTCTTAGCTAGGCGAACACTGAGATGCAGAAGTCTGCTAATAGCTGGATATCACAGCGCAATACTGTGCAACACGTTGACATGGCAAGCCGCTTATTTTCCTCTAATTAACAACCTGACAATGAAATTCGTCACACTGCTTACACTTCCCAGTGTGGTTATTTTCTGACATTGCCACCCAACAATTAAATTAGCGCCTGCCCATCACAGCCTAAAGTGGAGCGACAACTGAGGCCCGATTTAAAATAACTTGCTGCTGTGTTAATGAGAAGGAATGAACTACACAGCCTTTCACTGGTGCCAAACGGCTGCTGCCGTGGTCGTCATCATGCAAAGAACATGGTGAGATCATTTAAAGCAACCCTAGGCCATGCTACACTCTAATTACTTCCAATATATGACAAAGAGCTGAGAAGGGGAGGGCTTTCAACCATTCCTCTGCACAGCCATGCTGGGCGATAAGAGCTACGATACGCAGTTAGAAACTATCAATTAGCTCGCATGGATTCATACTGTCAATGGGGATTTGTTTACCCCGCTATTGTCATTCGTCCTATTTCAGACATAGACTCGGTACACTGGTAATTTGTTTAATTTCTATTTTATTGGTTTCTTGCTTTGCCATCAGCATGATGGAAATCACTCATACAAAGTTTGGATTAATTCTCTGTGTTACTAACAAGGCAAAATAAAAATTTGCCATCACAGGAAGCACTTTCATCACTATGGAGGTATATTCATGAGAGAAATATGTACTAAAAAACACGAAGAAATTTGATTTGCATTAAATTTGTGGTGGGCAACAAGAGGACATTTAAAAAGCTGAAGCTGACATGTTCAGTGCAATACTCCAGATCTGAGATCACACTTCAGTATAGCTTCTATAAAACAGCCCAATGCCAACAAATCCGACATTGGCTATCAGGGATGCTGGCTAACAGCTTCCAGATCACAGCCACAGATAGCTCAGTGTGCTGCCCATCCACATCAAACACCTGCTGATCCTTACAAGATCCGAGGAATGACCTGCATCAACAATTGGCAGTGGTTGCTCCACATCTGTTGGACATATCAAAGCAAACCCGCATTGCGAACTGTGTCAATAATTACTCTACGTCATAGGGGACAACAAGTACATAGGGCTGCTCCGGCTGGCTCGGGTCTCTCCTTTCTGGCTAGTATTTTAGTTTTCCTCTCTTTGGAGTACCGCTTCTAACCTATCCTGGCAGATCAATAGTTGGGTAAGCTGAGGTGAGGTGGGGTGAGCCTGAGTGGGAATGCTGTCAGTTGGTTAGACTGGGGGGGGGACTAGGCTAATTCCTTTGCCTTTCAACTTTGTTTGTAAAAAAAACCCTATATACTGAGCTCTTCAGACACTCACGTAAGCATCTGCTGAGTCCACAGACACGAAACGAGACAGGCTACCCTGACCAAGGTGAGGATAGAGTTCAGCCGCGCCATCTGAAAGCTCTGTGTACTTGCAAAGGGCAACAAACTTTTCAGTTGATAAAGTCAAGGCTGCCCCGTCCGCTTTCCCCCCCACCAGCCTCTACAATGGTGGACTAATAAGCTGCTCTGTGTTAAAAGTCAGACATGACAACTATTCTGTGAAATCGTAATCCTGGAGAGGCAACTTTACAGTGCACATCTGATATCTTGATGCGAGACATTCTCAGCCAGTAACCCCCCCCCAAGCTAAAAGATATTTTGCCTCTGTTGTGTAAAATCTATGATGTGAAATGATTTAATTAAGATAGGCAGAGGAGTCATAATTAATTCTACCTCTCTCCCTAGTCAGGCTTACTCTCAAGAACACAGGGAAAGGCTCTGGCAGAATAAATTACAGGACAATTGTGTGTGTGTATGTGTGTGTGTTTTCTCCCCCCATCTGAGGTGGTTATGGGTAATAGCGCTTAGTTACTGTATTCTCCCAGAGCTGACAATGAGTTATGTCAATTCTTTAGGAAGAGGTAGCATTCTGAAAGTGTAAGCGAGCCCGCTGGCACTTTTTTTCAGGCATCCCACCATCTTAGATCAAATCACATTTCAGTCCAGGAGTTTATTTTGTCTGTCAGTAAGGAGCATCCTCTGGGGAACACTGTCAGTGACAAATGTGAAATTGAAGGATTCACAGCGAATGGGCTCCTGGCAGGAATGTTGTGCTGGAGACAGCTACAGTCAGAGGACCTCTGAACTGTGTGGGTCTCTATTTCTCCATTACCCATCTTGTGAGTAAATGGCCTATTTTGAATCTTGTTTGGCCAGTGTTTACTCACCTAAGGTTATAAAAGGATGTAATGAAAGATACCTCCATGGAGCCAGCCCTACTACACCTGATCTTCATCTCAGCCTGAAGATCTTGAGGCATTAGATAATAATCCCTCTTAAATCTCTAACAGAAAATGACCAAAATGAACTTACAGAGATCATATCTAATGTTACTACTGCCTCCTTGCCATGTCCACAACCAGTGGACAAACATGTTCTGTGTTTTCTCTGGATGTGGACACTGACAACTGGGGACCAAGAGCCTCATTTATAAAGCATTTCTCAGAGTCGTCCCCCTTTCCAAAATCTAATACTAATCCCTCAAGCTGTAAATTCTCTGAGCTTTTTTGCTTTGGCCAAACAACTGTCTTATTATCAAGACACGACAGGCAATAATGAGCATGGCCTAAGCCCAGCAACTGCTGCTTTGAGCCTAATTAAAGGCTGCTTTGTGACTTTTGTCACTTTTTTTGACTGGTGATTATAGACCATTCACTGGGGAGGATTCGTCCGCTATTTGCGGGTGGCGCACACCATGAAAATCATCTAAGAGCTGTGCTTATGTTGTGCTGAACCTGCATTTTTCCCCAGCGAGTCCCAAGATTCTCTCGCTCTAATTTGCAGAACAAACTCCTTTACTTTCTGCAGAATCTCCTTGCGCTAATAAGGACATCTCTGCAGTTCAGAGACAAATTAGGCTGTTTAAAAACACAGACTCCTTGGTATCTTGTCTATGATTTCCTGTAATTGAGCACCGGGAAGCACAGCATCCTTGGCACTGAGGACAAGTTCAGTAGAACAAGCCCAACACTCTTTGGAGCAGATTTGAATATTGGCAGAGCTATCAGCCCTCTGCTGGTCTACAGAATATTTTAAATTGCCCCTTCACCACTACTAAAACCATGCTTCTCCAAAAAATGGCCTACTGTCTTATTTGGGCAAACTCTAATTGTCTCACTAATCTCTCCAGCATTAAATGACCCAGAGAAACTGCGTCCCACAGGGCAGGCTTACCCCCGCTGATTGGAGACTTTGCCCTTTGTTTTGCTTGGCATATTAAAACAGCATAGGCTGCTGATGGAAAGCCTACAGAACTATTGGAAATGTAATTAAGGGCTAGCAGCAGCTTTTAAACGGTCGACTAGTGCAGAAACAAACTGTGCCCCTCAGACAGCAAAAACTTTAATACATGGGAAATGAGTGGCTCAATCGATAAGAAGGGAGTTATTTCTTTTGTAGGGGAAAATTCAATAGAAGACAGAAATGGGTAGCTTCACTGTGTGCATACTGTTTCTCATTTTCCCAGTGGAAAGCCAAATTTTATGACAATATTTGCTTAAAAAACAGACAAATGGAGACCTCTCTGTGAGATATAATCACTTGTCAAGTCAATTTCATCTGTCATTAAAACAAAAACAAATAGCTGCTGTAAACTGTGCCGGCTGCAATTGAATCTCCAGTGTTTTGTGATACAAGGCACAAAAGGGAAGAAAAATAGACATCTTGTACAGTCCTCAGGTGTTGAGGTGAGGCTGAGTTGAGAAATGCTCCAATCAAGCACAATTATTTGTCGAAGCCAAACGCCACAGCCATTTCACATTGACAGTGAACAGCCTATTTTACCGACACCATCAGACAATCACATTCATCATAAAGCACCTCTAATTTGATGCATTTGTTAAGCTTAATCTTTTGCAAACCGCTTTTCCAAACAAGCTGGCCTATGGGGTGAGTGATTGAGCAATTATCAGAAACAGATTCGGAAAGCACCCACTGTGGCCTTTTGTCCCTGACATCAGCTGGCCGACTGGGATCATTAGAAAACATTTTCTCCTAGTGTTTTCTCCCTCCAAATCTCTGGCTTTGTAGCTTGCACACAAGCAGGATGATACCTTCAGAAGTAGTAGGAGTCCATCCCCAGCTGTCTGTCAGTGGAGTAAATAAAATACAACACCAAAGTCTATCAAACACTTTCTAACTGTGCTGTCTCTGCTAAATATTTATGACAGCAGCTTGAAAAGCAGATGTTTTCCTCCAATTAAAGCTTGCAGAGATCCACCGTTTTGGAAATAAAATGCTGCCATTTTAATTAACAGCTCATGTTACTGGGCCAGAAAACAATGCAGCATCCACTGCAAAGGCTTAGGGTCGGGACAAGAACATACAGATAACAAGGCGAGGTGATGGTGCTGTTTCTGTGCCCCTGGCCTACAAGCCCACGACAGCCTCAACTAATGCAGAATACCCAGGAAAGGGGGGATATTGTCCCATTAGAGCCTATCAGAAGGATGTGAATACTGCCATGGTAACATATATTGAACAGCCCAACTGGCCATGCAGAGCAGATGAAATCAAGTCATCAAAAGATCCTTCTCACATCAAAGCCCCGAGAAAATCTGGCCACGTGCCTTCCATACCAACAGTGTAGAAACATAAAGCGGAGCTGCCAAACCTGGCACAGCACACAGATGGCTGCCCACTTCAAAGGCAGGGATCCACTGTCCAAGGTCATTATTAGCAGGTACACCCCCAAAAATACCAGCGGTCAACATAGGCGAGCATAGAGAAACCATAGAGGACTTACCATCAGGAGGCTGAGCCGGTGTGAAGTGAGGAGGTTTGTCTGAAAGAGATAAAAGAGAGAGAGAAATAGGTTTTTAGCTTTGGGGTGATTCAGAGACTTCCCAGTGGTAAAGGCCAAGTAATTGAGTTGCAAAAAAAAAAGAAAAAAAGAGACAAATTCTGTCCACAGGCTTGGCATTTCTATCTATCGTTCTATCTGCATTCTATCTAATGCAGTGAGTGGGCCCTGCAGGAGCCCAGCTGAGCTAATCAACAGGAGTACAGTGAAAGCGGTACCATCATTGTTTTGTCATTCATTGTTTCTATGGTCTTCTCATCCCAAACCACACTGCATTACTATATGATTATAAGAGCACATGAGAATTGAGAACACAGGGGAAGGACTCAGTTTTTGTTTTGAGTTGAAAAGTGTGAGATAAGATTTGAAATTTCACAACAGTGATGACCCAGTACAAAACTTACTCAGTCCCTGATCCCACCTCCTAGCAACCATATGAATAAATCCCCCCCTTAATACATCAAATGACATCATGCTACTCTCCAGGTCAACACCCAGAAGATTATTACATAAGGCTTGTCAGTGTGTGGGAACTATAATACTAGATCTGTAGTCTCAAATAACTGAGCATGGAGTGAAACCTGAGTCCTTTGCAGTTTTGACACCTTGATGCTACAAAACCTTCAACAAGCAATGTAAATGGAGGTGAATGAATCACACGTAGTTTGTTTTTGAATTGTTTAGATGGGAAATAGGGGTAAAAACAGAATTAGGGCCACGACTTATTTTTATTATCGATTAATATGAGGACTTTTTTTTTCAATTACACAATTGATTGTTCAGGATACAACACGCCAAAAAATTGTGACAAAGCAATTTCCCGGAGCCTTAGGGGATGTATTCAAATTGCGTATATTGTCTTACAAACAGTCTGAAACCAAAACATATTTAATTTGCAATATAAAGCAGAAAAACACAGCAAATTCTCACATTTGCGGAGCTGGAACCAGAAAATGTTTGGGTTTTTTTCAGCTAAACGATTGATGGCTGTTCAGATTGTGTTAGAATACTTTTCTGCTGATTGACTAATTGATTAAACAAACAATAATTTCAGCACTGAATGGATCACATAAAGTGGCCAAAGCCTGTTGGTTAGCTTGGTATGTATACAAAGAGTATATATATACACACGTATATGTACAGACACCAATGACATGGCAATGAATGATACAAAGCTCTAAGCAAAGTAAGAAGACATCATGTAAGAAAACATATCCAACCTAAAGTCCCTCAGAATCATACAAAACATAAAGTTCACCATAAAAACACCTATCAGTGAGCACAAGTACCGATCTACAGGGATGATTGCATTCTCATCATTTACCAGGGAACGTGGCAAATGGACAGGCTCTTACAAACATGGTGTGTTCCTCGAAGGCCATCTTGATACTTTGGTCATAGTGTTCCAGGGAGCTGGAGTACCAAGCGCACCCCAACCAAACCACCATCTGCACTCTTACAGTGAACTCAACTGCCTGACTCACTGAGCAGAGCCCCAGTGAGTCGTCAGAGCTGCCTGCACCGAACAAACACACTGACACACACATTCAGAAAGCATGTGCAGCCACCCAGCCATCCCTCTGAAGTGTCTGCACTGTGAGGGATAATGAGGAAAATAAAACCCATCACATCAATTACGCAGCTAACACATTTTTCAGGGACCCCGTCAACCACCTCGCTGAAGCCTTCCTCAGGACTTGTGCGATACCCGTCGGCGTCCCAAGACACAGCTGAGTTTTAAATTTAGGCTCACTTAAAATTGCTTGTCAACAGCCAGGGCTTCCGGGGAAAAAGACGAGAGAGGGAGAGAGAGAATGAGGAGAGGGGAGAGGCGAGGCTGGTGCTAGAGGTGAATAATGAAGTGTCTGCTGAAGCTGTTTCCCAGTCAGTCATGACTGTAACTGATTTCTATCTTTGGGGGGGGGGGCAGTAGAAAAATAGTCTGTTAATAGCGGCTAAGACTGGAGAGGAGCATACAC
>JAVQJF010012461.1:0-26051 GCA_036023855.1 Gadopsis marmoratus
GGCTCCCATTCTACTTTTAGAGACTCTAGGAACCACAAGGAGCCCTGCATTCTGTGAGCGCAATGCTCTAGTGGGGTAATAGGGTACTATGAGCTCTTTGAGATATGATGGTGCCTGACTATTAAGGGCTTTATAGGTGAGAAGGATTTTAAATTCTAGTTTAGCAAGGTTATTTAGGAATATATTGGTTCATGAAGACTGAAATATGACCAAACTAATGCCACCTACTGTATCGGTGTGTGTAGAATCATGGAGCATATCAACTGTGATTAGTCCCAATTATGTGGTGGGATGAGTAGCGTGACAAAAATTTGACACATTAAAAGAACCTGATCAGTGTTGGTTTCGTTCATTTATTTCAAACTTAATATTCCTCCCCCTCTTCCTCTCCATCATCCCCAACGCTGTCGGTGCCCACCTCTTCATAATCCTTCTCCAGGGCTGCCATGTCCTCTCTGGCCTCTGAGAACTCTCCCTCCTCCATTCCCTCTCCAACGTACCAGTGGACGAAGGCCCTCTTGGCGTACATCAGGTCAAACTTGTGGTCAAGTCGAGCCCAGGCCTCTGCGATGGCAGTGGTGTTGCTCAGCATGCACACGGCCCTCTGCACCTTGGCCAGGTCTCCTCCAGGAACCACGGTGGGAGGCTGGTAGTTGATGCCCACCTTGAAGCCTGTGGGACACCAGTCCACAAACTGGATGCTGCGCTTTGTTTTGATGGTGGCGATGGCAGAGTTGACATCTTTGGGCACCACGTCACCGCGGTACAGGAGGCAGCAGGCCATGTACTTGCCATGGCGAGGGTCGCATTTCACCATCTGATTGGCTGGCTCGAAGCAGGCATTGGTGATCTCAGCCACTGAGAGCTGCTCATGATAGGCCTTCTCTGCTGAGATAACTGGGGCGTAGGTGGCCAGAGGGAAGTGGATACGTGGGTAGGGCACCAGGTTGGTCTGGAACTCTGTAAGGTCCACGTTCAAGGCGCCGTCGAAGCGCAGGGAGGCGGTGATGGTGGAGACGATCTGTCCAATCAGCCTGTTGAGGTTGGTGTAGGTGGGACACTCAATGCCCAGGTTCCTCCGACAGATGTCATAGATGGCCTCGTTGTCCACCATGAAGGCGCAGTCAGAGTGCTCCAGGGTGCTGTGAGTGGTCAGGATGGCGTTGTAGGGCTCCACCACAGCCGTGGACACCTGGGGGGCTGGATAGATGGCAAACTCCAGCTTAGACTTTTTGCCGTAGTCGACAGAGAGACGCTCCATCAGCAAAGAGGTGAAGCCAGATCCGGTTCCTCCTCCAAAGGAGTGGAAGATGAGGAAACCTTGGAGCCCTGTGCACTGGTCAGCCTGCAGGAAAATAATTCATCTTTACTCTGTGACTGATGACTGCAATGAAATATGTAGTAATTGCAGACAAACTCACCAGTTTACGAGTCCTGTCGAGAACCACGTCGATGATCTCCTTGCCGATGGTGTAGTGCCCGCGGGCATAGTTGTTGGCTGCATCTTCCTTTCCAGTGATCAGCTGCTCAGGATGGAAGAGCTGGCGGTAGGTTCCTGTACGGACTTCATCTGTAATTGGAAAGAAATTACAATACAATCAAATGTTCACAAATGTCCATGTTGAAAGATCCATTCTAGTGTTTTTGTATCCTAACTGTCTCTGGATTCAAGAAAAGTATCTCATGATCTTACCTATGACTGTTGGCTCCAAGTCCACAAAGACAGCCCTGGGAACATGTTTGCCAGCTCCAGTCTCACTGAAGAAGGTGTTGAAGGAGTCATCTCCTCCTCCGATGGTCTTGTCACTGGGCATCTGACCGTCCGGCTGAATGCCATGCTCCAGGCAGTAGAGCTCCCAGCATGCATTGCCCATTTGGACTCCGGCCTGGCCGACGTGCATTGAAATACACTCACGCTGTCGAGAGGAGAAGCAAAAGATCAGTTACCACTTTTGTCATAAAAGAGGCAAACATTGTAATTTGCAATGATTTGATGAAGTAAAACTTGTCTTTTCCAACAGTTGTCATGTTTATGACTGCACAATTAACCAATCTCCATTCAGGATTTGTATAAGACCGATGAGACACTGCATGTTTCTGCTTTGTATTAATCAGGGTGTACAGCTCATTCTCTACAGTGTGATCACTGACCCAGATCACACCAACTACTCCTCAGAGCCTGAGCGCTAATTTCCTCACCCATTCTTTTTTTAAAGTGCACTAGTAGTTTAGCCCCTCTTCTACTTCAGTGTAAGCATTTTTAAATGCATTCACAACTCAATACTCACCATTTCTTGACTGTTTTTCTCCTTGCCGACGTTGAAGAATTGGTTGCTGAAGTCAGTAGTGAGGAGAGGAAGCAGAGCTGGTGGTATTTATTCTATTTCAAGGAGACGGGGCCAATGTAATGATTCGAGTTTCCGCTCGACGGGGGAACGTTAGGCCGGTGGGGGGATGAAAGAAAGATATATATATTTATATAATATGAATATACATAATAATATAACATTATGGTTAGATGGTTGATTGCATTAAGATAGCATCAACTGGTAAATGGTCGTGTCTACCTTTGATCTTAGTTTAACTGTTAAGCTAGCGTCAACTGGTAAGTGGTCGTGTCTACCTTTGATCTTATAAAAACTAGTCTGCGCAGCAGTAATTTGACTGGGTTGGTCTGATTCGATTATCAAGTTAATACTGTCACTAACATAAGTTAACTTATGTGGTAGCTTAACACATAGAATCCCTCATCTGTCTGTTTAGCTAGCTAACTTAATGTTAATTTTGCTCCACTTGGCAAAAGCTAGCCATTTTAAGTATTACCTAGCAATTAGCTACCTTTAATAAGCCTCACAATAACATTACTCACTTATTTTGTCAATCTTCTTCAAAAACCTCTCGACGTCTTCAAGTCTTCACTTTGACCAACAAGATTCAAAACAATTGCACTTCAGTAGGACGTGACTTGCTTTTGCCTTGTTAAGCTTGTTTTTTTTTGAGACTTTAATTGCAGAAATCTAACTTTAATCTCAGAATTCTGACTTTATTCTCAGAATTCTGACTTTATTCTCAGAATTCTGACATGGCTGACACAGCACCTTCTTCTTCTTTGTCTAGTTTTACGGCAGTTGGCATCCAGTTTTTTGGTGCATTACCGCCACCTTTCGCTCCGGAGAGTGGAACAGACAATTGATTCAATATCTACATCCCTCTATCTGCTCAGTTCCCCCAGCTCGGGGAGACAGCATTGAGGATATTTGGAGACATATGAGGAACGGGGAGAACTGAGCAGATAAAGGGACGTAGATATTGAGTCTTGTACTTCTTCTTCGTCTAGTTTTACGGCAGTTGACTTCCATTTGGTGCATTACCGCCGGCTCCCACACTGGAGGGCAGAGCAGACAATAGAGCCAACATCCAAATCTCCTCCTCTTCGTCTAGTTTTACAGCAGTTGACATCAAGCTGCACCGCTACCACCTTCTGCTGTATGGACCAGACATCAAGCAAACACCTGTTTCTCTTTAAAACTCTTAACAATACCCTGACCTGTGCTCTCTCACCCACCATGCTCAGTAATTGTATTAATGGGAATTCCTGCATCCCTAACTCCCTCAACATATCCCTCATCCCCTCTCTCTGTGTCTTATACAGCCTATAGTTCATAACTACATGCTCTACTGACTCCTCTTCCGGACAGCCCTCACGTAATCCTGTTTGGTGTTTCCCTATCAATTTCAGTGTTTTATTTAGTGCACTGTGCCCCAACCTTAAACTTGTCAATAGTATTTCCTCCCTCCTATGTCCACTACCCACCCTAGCACCTTTGATGGTCTTCTGAATTTGATATACAGTAGATGCCTCCCTTTCACCTCTCTGTCCCACCTATCTTGCCACATTTGGATGGTATTTTCCCAAATTATACATTTGACTTCTGCTTTACTGAGTCTAATTTGCATTTCTGCAGGTGCTTTCTGTAAAGCTCTTTTTGCCAATTCATCCACCCTCTCATTCCCCCTCACCCCCACATATGCCAGAACCCACAAAAACGTTACCTGACCCCCCTGATCTGCTATTCTTGTGACTGACTGAAGAACTTCATACAGTATATCTAGACAGCTGTTGTAATGGAAAGACCTAAAACCTTCCAGGACTGACGACGAATCTGAGCATATCAACACCTTATCTTGTCTTGTTTTTTTCACCCATCGTAGTGCAACCAACACTGCCACCATCTCCACTGTGTAGACCCCTAAATTATGGGATGTTCCTCAGTTAATTCCAATCCCTCTTGCGGGTATTGCAACCTCAAACCCTGTTACTCCTGTCTCAAGGTCTTTAGCACCATCTCTAAATCTGTGTAGAGTCACTATACTCTTTCATTACATGGTAATTGAATGTGGTCACCAAGTCATTTTTACCCTTTCTTGTCCTTTTTACCTTGAACAAAAACCACTTTATAACAGGCCACACAAGCATCCATGGAGCCACCATCAGCCAAAGTACTATCGGGCTTAACCTCAAAACAAACACACCCACCTCTTTTGCTATCTCAATCCCTACTTGACTAAAGTTCTCCCTCTGAAACTTCCCACTCTCCCAGACCTCCTGCAACACTCCTCCGTTTGTGGGGTGGGACTCATTGTGTCCCTGTAAATTAGCCCAGTAATTTGCCATCAGTTGCTTTCTTAATTCCAATGGCATTTCTTCCATTTCCACCTGCAGGGCTGGTACTGGTGATGTTTTAAAGGCCCCGCTGCACACTCTCAAAGCCTGTGCCTGAATCACATCCAGCTTCCTTAAATGAAACGTGGCTGCAGATCCATACGCTACACTGCCATAATCCAACATCGATCTTATCAAGGCCAAATATATTCGTTTTAGTGATGAGCAACTTGCGCCCCTCTCCCTACCAGTCATACATCTCAACACATTTGTTACTTTTTTGCATTTACTTTCTATTTTCCTAATATGGTCTGCCCATGTTAACTGTGAATCAAAAGTAACCCCCAAAAACATAAAAGTTCCAACTCTTTCTAATTCCTTCCCATACATTGTTAGTGTCATCCTTCCCCAATTCTTCTCCTTGTAAAATATACAGTTTGAGTTTTTATACTGAGAACCTACACCCCTAATCATAACACCACTCAACTACCCCATCTATTGCACCCTGTACTTTACTGACTACATGCCGCATGTTCCTTCCTCTTTTCCATATTGCCTCGTCGTCTGCAAACAGTGGCCTACCCCTCGATGCTATAGCATAACATAGCAAACCTGATCACCACCTGGAGACGAGTACACTATTGTACACAGCTGATAACATGTACTGTAGCAGAAATAATTCAGAAGGTATGTGTTCTAGATGTAACATACTTTCTGATGCACTGATTCCCACCAGCTGAAACCCCATATTTCCATCCAACCCAATTTCCACGGTGCTCTGTAGCAGGGTGGCTGGCCTTACCAGAGACTATAACTTCTGTAAGTTTACTTTCCCCTGGATGGGAGTCACAGTTCTCCTGTGTCCACAGTGAGGACACCTGCCAGCCTTGGCCTCACCTCCTTCAGCACTATGAGTATCATCATCGTTGTACTTCCTGCTAGTCTTAGTCAGTCTTCAAAGATGAGATAACTCCTGCCAGTCTTCGCCTCACGTTCTGTCTGTTCTAAGACACTGGATCAGCTCATAACAACCAAGACACCATGCTGCCACAGATCAGATGCTGCAGCCCCATCTTAACTGTCAATCAACAGTGGACCATCACTGCTGGACGGTACAGAGACATGGTGTTCCACTGTCAGTGCCGAGGTTACTTCACAACAGAGCATAAGGTATTGTTTACTAATTAATATATCATTTGTGCTTTTCAATGTTTTGTGTTCATTCATGTATTCACTTTGTATTAATCAGATAGTTTTGATTACACTCAACTTTAATGCTACAGCAGGAGCATAACATTGTAATTTACATCAACTTCTTCCTTCAGGACTGTGATCCCTCCACTTTACAGGGGAGACACTCAGGACTGCACAGAGAGCTAAACATGTAAAAGAAGGTGGACATCATACAGCCTTCTAAAATTTCTGTGTGAAATGACACTGGATAAAACATGGATTTCTGCAAGGTATTTGATTGTGTATAAAATACGTCTTGAATATGTTTTGTTTCATAGTCTTGTTTATTACAACTTTTTGTTTTCTCTAGTTAGGTCCAGCTCCATCTTCCTACCACCACATCACCATCAGTTCAATCTACTGTTGATCCTTTGGTGATCAGGTGTTCTACTTCAGGGAACCAAATGGTTGCTCATCAGTCAGGCGTCACCTTCAGAGTGACAGTACCTCCTCCGTGCAGCATCAAGATCCTCCCTAAACAAGCTGCAAAGGTAATAATTTATTTTTAATTCCTGATCACTCTTTGGCCAAACCACCAACAAAAACACTGTCGGCATTACGGTTTGTGTGTGATATTTTCAGTAACAACTGCAAGAATGTGAAGAATAAATGTTCTCACTGTTTTCTTTTTTACGGCCTCTCCTCTTCCTCCATGTCGCTACGGTGACGTGTTCCCCACAGCAAACACTGACCAGATAACTAGAAGCAACAGTTCTACATCCTCTGTTGGCCACTGCACATGTCAAAGGTCATTACAGTCCTTTAAATCTTCAATGTCACACTGTGCTGTGTTGTGGGTTTGTTCCAACAATGGACAAATACAACCAACAGCAACATGATGGAATACACCACTGACCCATGGACAAAATGACTGCATCTCAGAAGATTAGGACACCAGCTTATTTTTTTTTTTTTATTGTTAATATCTACCTTATATGATCCAAACAGTGTATGTTTACTTTGTATTTCATCCCATGCATTTCTTTTATTTATTTATTCTTCATTTCAGCCTTCCCTTTCCCCCCTTACAGATGAATCACAGGTCAGTTGCTACATGCATCTGGACTAATTTACCTGGAAGAGGGACATATGTTTTAAAATAGTAATCATTAGTGTGGCGTTTCAGCTGGTAGGTATATTAAAGGTTTTTCCACATTTATGTACTGTTGAAAAGTTGTCTCATATATATATATATATATATATATATATGTCTAAGCACAGTCTTAAAATGTCAGACTGAAATCTAAGTTGTGATATCTTTGTTCATCAGTCTCAATCAAATTATACTATTTTACAAACTTATAATGTCAAAAGCGCAATTTTGACAGATTTGTCACTCTTGCAAAGATAATAGTGTTGTTAGGCATGAAAGATGTTAAATATTGTCACATAGCTTTTAGTTGCACATTTTATTTTATGAAACTTATTTAATTCAATTTAGTTTTATTGTATATAACTTCAAATGTTCAAAATAAAGTTCTTTATTAATCGTTTCTTCAGCATGTTTTCAGATATTTGATACAGAATAGAATATTATTTCCTATTGCATCTGTAATCTTTGGCACTTTCTTTCATGGGAAGGTTTTACTCAAGGCTACATAATAAAGAGACAGGGAGAAGGCAAGTTATCTTATTATTTTATTCTATAATGTCTTTAAATCTTCATTTTGTTTATATTTATTTAATATGGAGCACTTTGTGACTCCACATACTGTAAAATAACTTTTTTAGAAATGGATATCATTTAAAATTTTAGTTCTGAAATTTCTTTATGCGTGTTTTTCAATGTTAGTGCAGGCCATCGAATCTCTTCAACATCAAAATGCTTGATGGGATCCATCAGTTTTTGGTTCTTCATCTGGATGGTCTTGATTTTCTTTTTTTAATAGTGGGTCACAGAATGCCACTGCTATCCACAGAGGACAATAATGCATAAAGTGTGATGGTATTATATGATACAGCCAATTAAAAATAATGATCATGGATTAACATATCGAGCCACTTTGGTAACACTTACCACAGTGAGAATGGACACCCTGATTAGGACTCACCCGTAGCTGTCGCCTTATCTGGCTGGCTGCATAACAAAGGGTCAGAGCAGGTTTCATTCTGTGGTATTTTCTGGAACTGAAGCCTTTTTTTTCCTTTACAGTTGAACCTTTTCTGTTGGCCGAAGCTTGTGTAGCTCAACCTTTCTGCTTCTACAGCCCTGAAAGCTGCACAGCAAATAAAATAAAAGCTGCAATAAACACATAGACCTTTTTACAGTGTGGGGAGAGAGAGAGAGAGAGAGAGAGAGAGAGAGAGAGCTGGAGTTATTTACAGCAGGATACGGACTGCGTCCAAGTGAAACCCATATTCTCACTGCGGTTCCTGGGCTCGTATCTCTGCTGTTACACTTCCATGGTGTGTTGTCATAAAACATGTCAGCACGGAGGGTTTATGGTTCTGGCTGGCTCTCAGTGGCCCTGGCCTCTCCCTGGCGCTTTATGACTTCTGTTGCCCAAAGATACGGTATGACACCAAAATACACCTGACAAACCCAGGGACTCTCAGACGGTTGTCCACTCTGCCTGTTGATTGTTCTCAGCTGAAACTTAGAATGATCCATCAACATTACAGTTGTTTATCAATCTGAGCTTAATGTGCAGCGGTCAAATAGCAGAAATTGCATCACGAGTTGTGGTTTGTGTGTTTTTGTAAATTTATGGTTGTGCTTCCTGTCTATTGTCTCAGGCAATCAAAACAGCATGTACACATGATGATTGATATATTGATATATATTTATTTAATGCTACAGCTTCCTGTTTATTTTATGACAAATGATGAAATAACCCCATGAAAGGTTAACATATTTCATTGGTGCAAATAAGGCTAAATAATTTATGGAAAATATATAATTGAAAATCTTCTGTCTAATATTGCAATTGTAATTTAAATTACAGATACACTTTTTTTGGTCAACTTAGCCTACATTTAAAGTGACAACAGACAACTTTATTGCTTTAACTTACCATCATGAAGTAAATGTTGATAGTACAATGTAATGGCAATAGAATAATGACACCATTGGCATTCAGACTGGTTCCCTATAAGCCTTGCTTTCACTGTGCAGTTCTGTCTGCTCATGGGTTCGACCTGCCGGGGAAAAAGAAGGCTTGATGTGCAGCACAATGAAAGTGCATCAACCTTTGCACAACCAAAGAAGAGTAGGAACAGGGCTTTTATTTTCTGGTAGCTATCCCTCAGCAAGTGCAAACAACTGACGGTGGAAAAACCAGGGGAAGGAGAGTGATAAAAAACGAGGAAAATCAAGAGTGAACCTCAGACTGGCATTCACTCGATGGAGAGACCTGCGGTACTTGAGAAGGTTCCAAACCGCCATCCGAGTGTTTTACTCTGCCTCTATCATAGCACTGAGATTAGGGATTCTTATAGTTATTTCTTACTTTGGACCAGGCTACCGCTAGCAGCCAGGCTACTGTCCAAAGCTGCCAGAAAATGAACCAAATCAGATTTATTTATACAGCGCCAAATCATAACAGAAGTTATCTCAGGGTACGTAACATTACTCTTTATATTATTATTTACAGAGACCCAACAATTTCCACCATGAGCTGCACTAGAAGACAGTGTTTTCTTCTACTCCCCCCTCCACCACCCCATTGTAGTCACGTACTTGTTTGTGCAACACTCCAACTATGTTATTGCTGAGTATAAAATTCCAACAATTTCACTTTACCTCTTCAGTGAACATGCTTCTTTCTTCTCTTTTATTTCTTCTATTATGAGTGGTGTTGATTGTTTCTTCATGGAAATCTGGAAACAATTGCAGTGTGTCCTCTGTTGTTGGTAGTAGCCAGGCTCTGAGGGCGACTGAAAGTGAGTTGCTCGACTTTGCGACAGCTAAAATTACCTTAAAAATGTGAAATAGTGTGTTAAATGTACAGCTGCACTTATTATGACCCATATTTATGACCCATATTTACGTTTATTGTTAAGTGGCAAATAACACAGGACTGTCACCCAGGAGAGACCGCTGTTCGTGTCCCGTGTGAAACCAAAAGTCAACATGGACTTATTTTAACTTACGTAGGCTACGTAACTTAACTTACCTAGCTAATGTACTTATTTTAACTCAAGCCACAATATTTTCCTAAACCTAACAAAACTGTGACCTTTCACAACGTTAACCACATTTATTATTTTTGCCATGACATTGAGGGCATATATATCTATATCTCTATATATATATATACGTATGTTCTTTTGGGAGTCATTGGCAAACTATCTATTCTGTCATTGGAGGACTTGTTGCTAATTAAACCTGTAATAACTGATTTTGGGCCACTTGTAAACAAAACACTGACATTTCTCCTTCTTAATATGGCAATCGTTATAGCAAATACTTGCAGTATTTACACATCCAGCAGTTACGGAGCAACATTATCATTCATTTGGAGTTGTGCTTGTGTCCACCTGATTAATGTAACTCTAAAATTCACTCTCTTTTAGGGAAATATCTGGCTCTTTAGCATCCAAATGCTTCACTACTAACTCTGAATGTCTGCTGTTCGGCGCTAAGCATAACAGTGAATTTTTACATGTCCAAAACATTGCTATGAGGGCGGTGAGAGTGAACCAAAACAGAAACGCTGTGGGCTGGACATCTAACCAATGAGCTGGAACTCACTATAAAGCTCCATAAAGTCAATGGGAGCTGCAGATTCAGGTGATAATTCTCTGTAGGTTCATCACAATGTCACATTGTTTTCTTATTGTCATTTGATACATTGTTATTTAAAAAACATTTTTTGAATAGTTTTTGCTTATTTTGTCAAGCTGTGACATTTAGTCCACAAAGTTCTTGGGCCCATGGGAAATGGTGTTCATTAAGTCCGTTAAAATACATTAATATCCAATAAACAATGTGTTTTTAAAAAGCCTACCATCCTCATCTAGACATGTAAAACGAGTCAAAATACATACTCTGTTCCAAGACTGGATTTTTAGTTATTAGCGAAGTTCCAAGTGTCAGTGGGATGTTGAATAAAACACTGAATAAGACTTTCTATTTCACGTCGGCTGTCTATTGAGAATTGGACAACACAGCAACGTCCAAGACAATGAAAACACTGTGGCTTTGAATGAAGAGAAGAGACATGCAAAACTAAATAAATTATTTTAAATATAAAATGATAATATATTATAACATAACAAGAGGACACTTAAACAAGGAGCCCAACAATAGGAAAACTAAATACCTGAAATGTAAAATGCGCATGTAAAAATTAAATCGATTAATAGAACATTATTCTAGATTTATTTATTTTGTCAACTGATTTAACGTAACACAAATAAATCTGATGCTTTTCTATATTTTTACCAACTGACTGGACGTTAAGGGAAAGTACAATGCTGTGTGTTTATTTTTGCGCTATATTATTTATTGATGTGTTTAATTCTATTTTGACTCATCCGATTTTACTGTCTTTTTGGGCTCTATAAGATGTAACAATTTAGACTTCTCGCTGATAACAACTACTCACATTTTCAAGTACAGAGTAAACAAAACTAAATCTCAGTTGGTGCTTGTGCCACAGCTGATTAATCTTCTCTTCATCTCTGCCGTTCAGAGGTGTGGCTGGCATCATAGTAAAAAGGCTTTTTTTTTTTGCTCACAAGGCCAACTGAAATGGAATAAATAGTCAACACATGCTCTTTTGTTCCTGTCCTCATCATACTCTCTCTTCCTGGGTCACCTTTCGCAGAGGCGGAAGCTAGTAATATTCCTGCTGATGTTATCTGTGTTATTACAGCGTTTCAGCTGCTAGATAAACACATCATCATGTGAAGTATTCTGCACAATAGCTCTCCATTCAGTCTACTTGTGCATTGTGGTGCCTGATTTGTGTTTTCCAGCTTTGTGATGGTTGGAATTATCTGCGCTATTAACCGGTTGTATAAAGAGCCTGTGGATTAGATGAGCAGCAGGAGGTGGTCAAGTTCAATGTCAGTCCAAAACGTCATGAAGTGGTAAAACATACACATTCAGAGTAGTGTTGCAGGAAAATACTTACCTAAAGCCACCGAGACACAGTAGATGTCCTCTAGTTTACCCCTGTGCAATTCTGTGACAATAGAAAAACATTGAGGTGCCATTAGCGACAGCACCCATGGGTTTCAGACAAGGATTTTTAATCCTTAAAAGGTTGTGTTGAAACCAGAATGTGGTTTCACCTTGCTGCCATCTCAGAAAATCCAAATTGGTCAAATGGCTGGAAGGCTGGGTGGCGTTGATGTGGAACAAGAGTAGCCATTACCACAAATTAAAGACACCATAATATGGGGACTTACTGCAATCAGTGTGAAAACACATACACGTCTATCTGGAATTATAAAATATTGTTTGATAGCCACGGCAATGATGCAGCTGCAGTTGGTAGAGTAAATCTCATGGAAGTACAAAATAGTAGAGTAAGATTTTCTTCCCATTTCAACCAAACAAAGGTTGATTTTTTTATTTAAAAGGGTTTTTGATGTTGGTGCAAGTCAGTGTATCAAAATTTCTTAAAATATTCACTGTCAACTGATTCAAAGTCCTTTGTAGAAACTGGATAAAATCACTCAAATTCACAGTGGTGTCACTGTTACAGTTTGCCTATTGTACAGTTTCCCTTATTTTGTCTATCTAAATAAAGGTGCCTCACAGCCAGTGTATCCCTCCACTTGTGCAACAATTGCGCAGACAACGTCCCTCTGACACTCCGCTCCATCTCCCTGTCTCTCTTTTTTGATGCTTATGAATTTAAGACAACTCCTTGGCATTAAAGCCTCAGCGACATCAACGAGGAGGAGCAGAATACGGTTCCTTTCCTTTCCTTTTACTCCATAGAAAAAGTCATTTGAAGCTGTGGGTCTTGAAGAGGCAGTTCAAACAGAAGCTGGCCATGGCCTGGTGTTTGCTCGACTCTGTCTCCATCTTCTCCCCTGCTCTCACGGGACATGAAGGGAGATTTACTTCAGCTTATCTATAAAGGGCCAGGATGAGCCTCAGCAACTGAGCGAAACAATTACTCACAGCTGCTCCCTATCTGTCCCACCGTGAGCAATTCCACTTGAGCGGCTGACGCCAACACTTGCATTCATATGGGCACCAACACGTCCACAATTTCGCCAGCCAACATACAATACAGTCCTCACAAGCTGGTTAATCAGTTTGTCCTACTGAGAGTAGGTAACTCAATGTCATCATTTCCCTTCTTGCCATCATGTTTAAAATGTTTTGCATTATCTAGAGCAGTGGTTCCTAATAAGGAAAGTCTCCGGGAGACAAAGAGGGAGTTCCATTGGGTCCTACATGGAGGAGAATCTAGAGGTCTTGGAAGAAGGTCTTCATTCTAAATTCAGACATTCCCATAAAAGGTATCCATTGTTAAGTATTTTAAGTATCCTATTC
Organism: Gadopsis marmoratus; assembly: GCA_036023855.1. NCBI lineage: Eukaryota > Metazoa > Chordata > Actinopteri > Centrarchiformes > Percichthyidae > Gadopsis > Gadopsis marmoratus. Next base: position 13,356 of record JAVQJF010012461.1, read on the forward strand.
AAACATTCAAACTCACAACTGAAAGCCATGATAATAGGAACAACACTGAGAAAGTTTATAAAGGTTTATAACATGCAGTTATTAGGCTCAAACTGGCCAAACGCCTTCCTAAAATAAGATGCAACGTATTAATCAGTGAGCTTTTGAGACATTGGTGGGTGTTTTTTTATACTTTGTACAGAGCCAGGCTAGCTGTTTCCCCCTGCTTCGAGTCTTTGTGCTAAGCTAAGCTAACCACATCCTGACACCAGTTCTGTTCTTAACCTCGTCTTTAATTCTGCTTGGACGTGCATGACCATATCACACTAGCTTGTCGGTAAGGTGGCTGAATAAAAAATGTTGGCGTGGGTTAAACTGGCATGGCCATTTTCAAAGGGGTCCCTTGACCTCTCACCTCAAGATATGTGCATGAAAATGTTTTCTATGGGTGCCCACGAGTCCCCCCTTTACAGACACACCCACCTACGCTAATTCCATGCCATTTTGGGCAAAAACCATGCAGTTTTTTACATCCAGTATAAATGAGTTATGTTTGCCCATGAAGAGGTATGAGATATCTCTTCATGGGTCCCCCCATCTCAATCTTGGACAGCAAGTGAATTTCCTGAAATGCTTCAGCATTTCTTTAAGGACATTTTTACAGTCCATCATTTTTGTCAGAAATTGACAGGTTTTAGAAAACAAACACAAATTCATAAAAAAAAATGTAAATAACTCCAAAAAATAAGTTGTGTAATCCGCTTGCATTTCAAACTGTCCATCAAAATGAACTGGGTGGTTCGGCACATTTTAAATTATACAAGAGGTATGTAACTGGTTGTTAATTTGAGTGTGTCCCTTTTTAGTTTTAAAATTGTTCAGTTTACTCAGAGATGGTGTGTATCATTAGTTTTGCAAAATACAAAATTTAAAATTTCATGCAGTTACTAATTAGTCATTGTCTATTAAAAATGTCCTTTTTTCCTTGAAGGAAAGACACATTTATATATTATCTCTTCTCCTCCTCCACATTCAGATTTCTACTGATTGAAATTATACTCCATATCTTGTTTCTAACCTGTGGAATTGTGACAAACATGTAAGTAGTGCAGTGTAAGAATTCTGGGTCCAAAAGCCTCTGAATTAAATCAGTAATTAGACAATAATAAGATGAGAAATCACGTTGCCTTTGAATCATCTCAATTTATGGTCTTTCAGCATGCAGGGTAGTTTAGACTTTTATAATTGTGTAATCAATCAATCAGTGTGTTATAAATTTGAGGTGGATGGGACAGAGTGCAGCGGAAAAGGCCTGTATCTAACAGTTGTCACTCTCTGGGAGGTTGTGTTTGGGCTTCAGTGTGTCCTTCGCAGTCCCTCCACCTCTCCGCCCTGCAGCAGAGAGCAGAGGCTGCTTTAAATGGGCAGCAGCAGTAGTCAGTTGGCTGATTAAGGCTTCCTGTGGTCTGTGGAATGAAGAGCAGCATCACTCCTCCATCACCAAGGGGAAACATTTCTCACTCAAATACAGATCTGGCATATAAAATCCTCCTGTTTCATTCTGAAATACAGTACAGTGGTATGTTACAGTGGTCCCAACTGTCAGATAGCAACAGCACAAAGTCACAGATTCTGCCATATCTTCTGAATTGTGTGGTCGGCATAGACTGTGCTAGGGTGAGACAAGATGGAGTTATAGTCACACCAAGAATTAGAGTAGCCCCCCCAGAAATTAGCTTGACATATAAAACCCTGTCTGCTTTCCTTTATACGGCTGCTGTTTCTCCAGTCCTTCAGTTGATCCGGTCCAATAGCGCCCCCAATTGCCATAGCAACCTTCTATGCACGGTCTATGCTCTGAATCCCCTGGACAAGTTCAGTTTTGACTTTACTAAGTGTTATTCAGTTTGCTTTGGTATACTAGCAGTGTGAGACAAATGCATCCTTTCATCATCAAATGACCTCACCAAGAGGAGCCAGAAACGATGAAAATGAGAAAGTGGAGGCAGGCAGAGCGAGAGAGAATTAGAACAGTGGGGGGAAACCACCTGTGATAGGCTACAGTAGTTCCTCTGGTGCTGCTTCTGACTTTTGGCAATGCTGTAAGCCGCCAGGCAGACAGCCGTGAAATAGTACCCCCGCAAGAACCCCACAACCAGCAAAAGAGCTTCATTCAGAGCTGGTGTGCGCTGGAAGATTCTGCCATACAGTCCTTGGATGTGGTTGTTGCCTCCCTAGATGTGAGCTGTATAGTTGCCAAGTTTTTCCAAAGTTGACAGTTGCCTGCCTTCTCTCTCCATTGGGTTCTATCAGAGTAGGGTTTTATTTTTACTTAAAAAAAACAATGATTGTTATTGTCAGCGTCTAGTACTTCATCATCAGACGTGTCTTTGGTATCATATGCCCAATGTGGTACTTGGAATTTACTTTTTAATGCCACACTTTACTGAGCAAGGCCAACAGACTCGTTGTCAAGAAACATTCCATGTTACATAGTTCCAGCATGTTACTCCCTCTAAAACCTCACATTGTCATTTTCACATATCGGTTTGGGTACAGATTATACAACAAGATACGTTTTAATTAGTAAGCCTTATAGGTTGGATAGTGACTTTCTTAACATGTGACAAAGCCAGGTTAGCTGTGCGCCCCTAGCTTTGAGTCAGGAGTTGGTTAGCCTGGCTTTATGCTAAGGTAGGTTAACCATATCCTGACACCAACTCTTAACATACAGACATGAGATTGATATCAGTCTACTCATGTCACTCTCAAAACTAAAGCAAATAAACATATATATTTATTCCTACTATTCCATTAAAAAGTGAAACGTAGCAGCCACACTCCATTTGACTCCCCATCCAGCACAAGATGCCTTGTTGTGTTTTCATCCTGTTATGAAGCACTTTCCAACAACCAGAGCTACAAAAATAAAACCCAGGTTTATCACCCACCCTCTAAAGACCGCTATTTCTACAAGCGCATCGGTGTGAAGCAGAGTGTTACTGGGAAAGAAGATGTAGCTGAGTCAACTTTTGTTAAATGTTAAACATGGATATGCAATGCATTACCTGATACTAGTAGAGTAGGAGTGTATTTCTCCAGTTGTGGAGTCAGATTCAGTTCTGCAGTTAGCTGGATATTCTCAGAGCTGAGCGGCCTTCCCTCTGGGTTGCCCATGTGATGAGGAGCGACAGGCACCGGTAATGCAAAAATAATCTGCTAATCTCCACTGTAATTAAACAGATGGAATGAGGTCTTTGCTGCTCGCCTCAAATAAGCCCTAAGTTTCCCCAAGACACAGACAGAGATGTGCATAAAGGAGCAATGAGAGCCGCTAAGGAGGAGGACTGCAGTAGGTCAGAGGAAGACTTTGCATCGCAACCTGTAATCTGCACCTTTCTACAAAATCTAGCATCTTTTCATGAAATTAATGTCCCTTGTTTTGGGTTTTGGCAGCAAGAGAGATATTCACTTATTTAACAATAGCTGAAAGTCAAACTTCTGGATAATTGTGCATATAGTAGAAGTGCAAAAGAATATTGATGCATTGCGATGTACTAAGGTTGGAAGTTGAGATCATCACTGCTAGTACCGATTGAGCATCAAAGTACTTACTGCAGGAACTTCTCCAGGAACCCATGAACCTTCTCTGCATTTTGACCAAGGGAACCATAGTACAATGGCCCATGAACTATCAGGGTGGAGTTTGCATTTAGGTTGTAATGCAGCTGACAAGCTGCCCTTATCTAGGGACAGACTGACAAAGTAGAATCTGCACACTGTTCAGCTCACTCCCAGGGCTTCATCTCTCTTAAGCAGAGATAATAACTTGTAAACAAACAAGCCATGAGCTCAGATCAGTCTGCCATGTTTTTCAGTGTTCACTCCCTCTCCCTCTTGTAGCTAGACGGCCACAGCTACTCACTGTAGAGTAGCACAGACTGTAACTGTTCACGTCACTACTACTACATAACTTTTAGATTTGGTGCACATTGTAATAACTACATTTGAATTATGTTGACATTTAACAAACCGTAACATAATAAATTGCCTATGCAATGCTGATTGATCAAACAAAAACCTCTGGCTCTGGAAGCTTTTGCACAGCTTCATTAAAATGTACTACGTGTAGCAATTTACATACATTAAGCAGGGCGGCTGTGGCAGGTAAAGCAGATCGTCCATTAATCCCAGTGTTGGCGGTGTGATCCCGGCTCCTCCAGTCCACATGTTGAAGTGTCCTTAGGCAAGACACTGAACCCTAAATTGCTCCTGCTGGAGGCCAGCACCTTGCATGGCGGCTCCGCCAATCTGTAAAAGAGCTTTGGGAACAAATTAAGGATGAAAGCGCTATATAAATCCATTTAATCATTTAATCGCTTTGTATTGCCAGTGTGTGAACGGATTGGACTGGTTTCTATGTAAAGAACTCTGGACAGTTTGTCCGGCAAAATCCAAAGGATGTGACATTTCTGCACGCTCTCCAGTTCTTCTGCATCACTTCCCCTCCCCTACAACGCCAACAAGTCAAGTCAAAGTTTATCATAGCTCAGTATCATACTCAATCTTAATATTGCCTGTGAATGAGATGGTACAGACTATTGATTTCTTTTCAGTCAGGAATCACAGCGGCTAGTAAACTGCATGTTAGTTATTCAAATAATAATAAAACAACAAAAGGATAATGAGAAACTAAACTTATGTCAAAAGCATCCCAAGCTCTCTGATTGTTGTTAATATCATGTCAATATGTATGATCACACAGACCATAGAATTATTCATCCATTCAGACCGACTGACAAGATTCTCAAGCTTTCACAGCCAGCTGTTGTGGTTGCCGTTCGGGCCGTTCACCTCAGCTCCACCCAGTCTTTCAAATGAAGAAAACGTATTTTCTGGCTCCAGAAATGAACAAAGTTGAATGAGGCCAGACACGACATCCATTATTGTGGAGGTCTACGGTTTCTCTGCTGCCATGTGTCCTGAGTACAGTTTTGTAAACTGCTCAGATCAGAATGTGGGTGTATGGCACAAAAAATATCTCTGTATGTATTCTTGCTCTAGTGATTAAAATGAAAGAGCTTGTTAGGGCATGAAAACAAGGGAAATATTAACCCCTCGCGTGTGTCATGCGAGGAGGCTGAGAGACAACATGTCAAGGTAAGCTCTACGCAGCGGTCTCCCCAGTGTCTGCTAATGAGTGTTGCTGTTCATGGCAATTATATGGAGCTGTAGTTTGTTTACCAGAGCTGATGCAGCACTGTGGCAGCACTCTAATACAGCACTCTCTTATACGTGGACTGTCACAGTGCAGGTTATTATACTGTCAGGTTGAAACTAACTGATCATTTGCTGTGATGTGGTACAGTAGCTCTTTGTTTTGTTGCCAGTGTAGTAGAAAATGATTTAAAGGATTTAATAAATGCAACTAACAAGACACACATTAAACTACACCGAATGATTAAGGAAAAGTCCAACTAACACTGTCTTTTTTCCAAAACGTACTTGGGTTTGTCTTTGATAAGATGACAACATGTTGGCAGTGTATGTGTTGTAGTGGGCCTATGGGCTATAATTATAGATTATTGGAATAATGATGATAAGGGTTCATATAAGAACCCATATATTTGGCCCAACATAAACATTATACATGTATTTAAATTCTTTCAGCAACCTTTTGAACACGTTAGGAGGAGCTAAAGCCAGTCAACTCCTTAAAAAGTGCACAAGTATTATCAGCAAATGTCCCCTGTGGCTGATATATTGTTATATATGACAATATTAGAGTGTGTAAGTGTGTAAGTAGTATTTACTCTTGAGTAAATAGTCATGGTGGAGCTAGTTGTAACTTCTTTACATGCGATTAGCTAGTTTAGTCCAGTGGTTTCCAACCTAGGGGTCTTGGTTCCTCCACAGGTTCACAGGATAAATCTGAGGGGCCATGAGATGATTAATGGAAGATGAAAGAAGAAAAACCTCAATTCTGATACACAAACCTGTTTTCATTTTTTTTTTTCTCTAACCTTCTATTTTTGTGAAAAATTAACAGTTATAGCAAATGAAACCACGTGAGAATTTTAGAGGGGACATGTCTCTTTGGTGGAACTGCTAACAACTCATAGACATCTGAAACATGACAAGGGCAACAAGCCAAAAAGGTTACCTAAAAAATTTACTTAAGTACAGTTCTTGTACTTAATAATAATATCTGGCGTTCCACAAGATTCAATTTTAGGGTCCTTGTTGTTCTTTTTTTTAATGTTTGTAACTGGAATCACAGATTTAACTTGTGTACTACATTCTTCTATAACTTTGACTTTCTGCAATTCTTGTCACTATATAATTTGGGATGAAAGTTTGAGTTGATAACAACTGAAATCATGCCCAAAAATTCTAAATTTTAGATACTATGGAGATCATAAATGTTTGCATCGGAATCAGAATCAAAAATCAGAATCTGAACCAGCTCAAATAGGTTTTCACATAAAAAGGAATTTACTTTGGTATTTTGGTACATTACAAATAAAAAAAGGACTACAAAAGTCAAGAAATAAACAGAACATATTGATTACCCATATACCTGCATGTCCACCACGCCTGTGAAATGTTGGCCCTCCAATGAGCAACAGGCTGAATTGCTGACCCATTTTTTAGAAGTTTGTTAAAGCTTTGTTTTGTTCAGTCGTCCTTCCACCACCACCTCCAGTGTCTAGACTCCATCAGGGGGGAGGGAGTGGGGGGGTCCTATAACCTTCTTCAAGTTCAAAGCTCAACCCCCAATTTCATTATGCCTTGAGCCACATGACAATAGCATAATACGCTCCCCGACTGCATGTTTCCTACTAAAGTGCTTTCTGCGATTTATAGTTGACCTCTCCTACAGATATACACACAGCATACATGCTGCAGAGTTGCTAATTCTTTGTGCTGATATATCAACCAAGAGTGTGTCATAATTAATTGGTGTAAGGTAAAGCCCAAAATGTCAAAAAGAAAGGGTCTTCAATAAAAATGAATGTTAAGTACCCTAAATTACATTAAAGATTTTCATCTGGTTAAAATAAAAGCACAGTCTCTACTGTTAGCTATGGTGCTGCTACAGTTTATGGAACTCATTCTCTTCAGTGGGTGAAGAGAAAGGTGGAGGAGGAAAACGAAAGTACAAGAACTGCTGTGCTCTGCAGAAATGCCCAAGAATACTTTCACCTTTAATGCCAATAATGACACAGCAAAGTCTACAGTGGGAAGGCTGAAAAATAGAACGTCCACATCATGGAAGAGCCCTAACCTCAACCCCAGGTGAAAACCTTTGAAAACAGAGAAAGTCATAGCTGATGTCCTTGTCTAAATGTAGAGAAAAAAGGTCCATGTGTAATAATGTTTGACGTTAATATAAGTGATACTGTACTGTAGGGAGCATACTGAATAGTAACACAATAATCCATTAAGCTATGGAGGCTGAATGATGCCACCAAAATAATAATAATGAACATAGTCTTTTATGGTTCTCAGTTAAAACCAATTAATAAACAGATACATTTTTAAAAGCTACAATAAATTGATTAATTCAGCTTGCATTTAAATCATGCATTATCAAGTGCTCCATAAAAACATTACATTTGTTAATTTACATTTTGTATTCTGTCCTTGAATTAAATATTATTTGAATTTCAAAAAGGAATCACAAAATTACTTTGAACAAGGCTTTTAAATGTCACTTTTTGTTATTCCATTTACTAATATGTCTTTCTGTTATATTGCAACTCACAATTAATTTGTCTTCCATAATTTAAAGATATGCAGTCAAGATAACACATAAAGACGTTTAAAAGAGCTGTATTTCCACCACAGCATTTACTAAACCGAAATTGTAAATGTTCAATCAGGAAATAAATTATTATTAGATGAAATATGATCGACACCTAACTGTACATAATTATAAAAAAAGGTCAATTCAAAAGCCTTTTTTAATGAATTTTGTGATTCCGTTTTGAAATTAAATAATGAATCATTAAAAACAGAATAAAGACACATAATTATTCATTGGAAAAGTTAATTATCTTTTTATCATTATTATTATTTTGTTAATGCATACTTTAAATGTAAATTGAATCAATCAATTTAAAACAGATTTTGAGGTTTATCAATTTATTAGTTAATTACAATCAGCACTGTAATAGTCTTAAATCATTGTGTTAGCATAGTCCAGATTCCATATAGTACACATGGCATTAAAGCCAAACCACCACTTTATATTTCCCCCCTAAAGAACGGGTTAATAGTTTTACAATAAATCAGGAGAACAACAATGAACAACTATGGAAACACTGAAATAAAATAACTGAAGAGTGTACAAATATTTTTCATTTTTATCACAATTCCTTTTTAAGAGTATTGTATTGTCTTGGCACTGACACACATATTGACTAATGAAAATTGAAACAAGCATTTAAAAATGTTATGCATTTATGTTTTTTTGCATTCTGATGTGTTTTTCAATGACAGTTGTCATATTATTTTCTCCATGTTTTTTCAGTGACAGTGGTTGTCAATTTCAGTTCTCTTCATCATTTTGGTGTGGAGAAGAGGGGTTTGAGGGATGGAGTCAAGGAGACCCTGATTTATATATAATCTGCACACTAAGGAGAGAATGCCGCTCTTCCAGAACCCGGCGTCTGCCTGACATGACCACATACCCACGGCGACGGCTTCCGCAAGTTCACCTGGAGCTAGTATCTGAAGTCTGTTTCTCTCAATCAAAGCATTGTATCAGGCTCCTTAACCCAGCACTGGCTTAATCCTGCAAAACCAGTTCCACTTCCCAAAAGGGGCAGCTCGCATTTCACATAATGCGTTATGAAAAATACTTTTCAGGCAACTTTCATAGGAATAGATGGAGTGTCGTCTTGGTACATGGTATCCAGTTTATCCTCAATAAATAAATGGAACCTCTGAAGTACCCTAACATCTTCATATCATTTCCTTACAAAATGATGGTGAATGTGTTAGCAGTTGTCTATTCAAGCACATTTGTGCACAGAACAACATTAACATTCATTTGGAGTCATGCTTCTGACAACTTGATAATTATCCAGTCCAATATTCACTCTCTTTTTGCCGTTTGGGTTGGCACTAACTTAAAACATCTGGCCCGTTTGCCACCAAATGCTCCACCGTGTGGAGCAAATTGAGGGCCGCAAAAGCAAAACAATGGGCTAAAAAAAAGGCTAAAAGCACTGTGTAGCTGAGGGGAACTATATAATCTCTGTGAGTTTGTCACTACGAGGGACCCCCTTCACAAAACTCACAGTCATTTGATTCCATTGTCAATATAAAAACATTGATTAGTTCAGCTTTAATTATTTCCTCTAAACATCTGTGAAGTCCTTGAAGCACTGTAGCTGTACGTTACAAAGAAGCGGGTGCAGACTCTACTGCAGAACTAATGCAGGACAGATGCAGGATGGGGGGGTAATAATGGGGGATTTATCTACAGTGTAGAGTCTGAGAAATCGACAAAGGGGGAGCCGACGGATTTGAGGATTTTGTGTTTTTCTCTGCATGACTCGAGTAAGCCCGCCTGTTTGAGAGAAAGGACAGATATGAACAGTCAGAATCTCACTATATAAATCTGAAAACTAGCTGATAAAACCAGCTGGAAACAGCCTGGTGAGCTCTCCCTATCTCTCGCTCTTTCTTTCTCTCTGTACTACAACTACATGAAGCCTTTGAACCTCTTCACAGCGGTGGGAGCTGAATACTCTATCAACAGCAGCATGCTGGAAACAAGCTACTGGCCCAGGAATCCAGATAAACATATAAGAAACGCTGGCCGTCGTCAACAGGCACATTCATAGGCAGACAATAGGGCTCTGATCAGAACAATGATTATGCGGGCCCTCTGCCGTCCTGTCATTGCCAACCCACTTTCTCCATTCCTATCATTTTAATTAATTCTGTGATATTTCCAACGTCTGGGCTGTATAGACCCCTAATGAGAAACCTCATCAAAAGACGCACAAGCCAGGCAATTTGAGCTGGGGCTGGCATGATACGCTGCACTTTCAGCCTCCTCCTCCAGCCCCAATTACTTGCTTTTCTTCTTAATGCACAGCAGTGTCCATAACCACAAAAGAGCTCTCCTGGTCACCAACAGTACACTTTTATTTTTTATTTTTTGACTGCTTTGCTCTTGTGTACTGATAGCCATCTCATTGACTTTAATCAGCCATCCATCAATGTGACAACGCTCTAAGAATGAAGGTTTTCAGGCACTAGTTAATTAATCTGCCCGCTCCTGTCTGCCTGCACTGCTCAATCATGGAGTAAATAAAGGCAGTCAAGAATGTAATTGTTTGTTTTCTGTGCAGAGTTTGGAAAAAAGTACTTTTTCATCTCAAGGAGCTGTGAAAGTTGCCCTTTTCGCTTTCATTTGCCAAAGGTATCTCATAAAGCAAATGAGGCAGAGTACACACACAAACGTCACATTTCAAAATAACTTTGTTTTTGTACTTTCTCATGCAGTGATAGCGGCAAATTTGCAATATGCAGAAAACGTTGTTAAAGAATATAGTCTTAGTTCTTGTTAATATGCGTAAGTCAGCATATTGATGGAATCAGCTGTAAAGTCATCAAATCCTAATCAAATCAAAGTGAAAAGAACTGATTTTACCGTCATAATAACAGACAGCAGGAGTGCATAATGACTATGATGCTCATGCAGTATAATTACTACATGAGCAGTGATTCCCTAAGGACTTATTCTGCTCCATTTTATCTTTGATTGTAGTATGTGTTAATCAGTATTTGCAGTGATGGAGGAGCTGTTTACATGCCTGTAGCAAAGTATTAATGTGCATGTGCTAACTTGCTTTAAGCGCCCTGAGAAAGCACAGATTGGGTACAGTGCGTGTAATAGCTTCCTGAAAATTCTTTGTCATCTATTAACATATGTCATCTTCTCAATTATGGCCGTTCTGTCCACAAATGTGCCCGTTCCTATTCGCTCTAAAAGTGAGATGAGATGAAGAGTAATTCCAGCACTCCCCCCAAAACAGCAAAGCGCTGTTTTGTACATTTCTCTGTGTACAGATTCGACAACACTCTAGTTGTGTTGATGAGTGTATTTTTTTTTTATTTGTACAGAGCCAAGCTATCATTGCAGCTAGATAGTGGAGCTGGTTAACGTGGCTGATCCAGACAGGTATGACTATAGCCATGGGATGATATAGCTTTGGCCATAGCTGTTGCTGTGATTGTGGCTGTAGCCATGGCTGTGTTTATGGCTGTGACATTAGCTTATAAGGGGTGCAACACTAACTGCATGCACTGGCTGTGCGTGTGCAGTAAATAAAAAAAAAAAAATGGTAAAATGGACTCTTTCTTATATAGCGCTTTTCAACCGGAACGGTTCCCAAAGCGCTGTAACAGTAAGCTAAGTTTGAACAGCAGTCTAATTCACCCATTCACACACCGACGGGGACACAGTTGCCACGCTGGCCACCACCGGGGGCAACTCGGGGTTCAGTGTCTTGCCCAGGGACACTTCGACAAGCGGGCAGCAGGAGCTGGGATCGAACCACCAACCCCTGGGGTTAATGGACAACCGCACTATCCTCTCAGCCACAGCCGCCAATAATGGAGCTCTGTGGCACCGAGGAGCTTTGGATACACAGTTGGATCAATTCATTGCTGGTTTTGGTCTTTTAATGGCATTTGCTGACAATACGAAAAGTATAGAATGTTGTACTCATTATCAAGAATTACCCATTTCAAGTTTAATTTATTCTTTACATATATTATTTTATTGGCTTATTATTGGTGTGTAATTTATGATTTTGTATTGTTAAGTCGTTGAAACTGTGGCACTGCAGTGATATGTTCAAAAATGTAAAAATGTGCAAAGTAACTAGCCATTACAGTCAAATTAATGTCATGGAGTATAATATACAATATGCACTGGAGTAGATGCAGAAAGTATCATAAAATGGAAGTACATAAAAGCTAAACGCTGTACCTAATTACTTTCCACTAGTTTACTTCTCCTCGACAGTAATGTTAAAAATGCACCCAACACTGAGAAAACACGAACAGATGATTCTCATACTGTGTTAGGTGCATATTTTCATACAATCCCATAATAACCAACTACCTCACCTGTGTTCACCACACCCCGATGACACTCCTCTCAGGACACCGAGTCACCATGAAGCCTTGGCGTGTTTACACAGGAGCACCACTGAGCCGGAACTCTCAGCTATTCCAAGCATGTGTTGCATTCAAGTGTTGGGCAATTGTGTGCTGGAGAGCGACTGTTGTTTCGAGTGCAAAGAATGACACGAGCCAAGTGGGCTTAACGTGAAGGAAACGCAGAAGTTCGCAGGAAGACTAGAGCGCCGCGGCAAAAAAAAAAAATCAGCAGATGGGATTGGAGCGGGCAAGCACAGGCCTTCCTCCTCCACAACCACCATCATCATCATTATCCACTCTCTCTTCGCTGCTGCATCATCTGTGGGCCCGAGCCCAGCCGCCCCAAACTGCCGGTTCAATTACCCATCATGCCCTTGACCTTGAAGGTCATCTTGCTTTGGAGGATGAAGCCTTAGATGTCCTGAGAGAGAAATAGAAAGTGAAAAAGGGGGGGGGGGGGGGGGGGGGGCCGCGGCAGGTCGGTCTTTTAGAATGTCAAGGGGGATGGGGATAGTTCGTGGTTGGGGT